>JAAIXJ010000147.1:229324-392781 GCA_013403705.1 Heliconius hermathena | reverse complement strand
CGCAATGAAGAGGTACACAGAATGGCAGGTACTAGCGAGGATGTCACAGTGAGAATGAAGAAGAACGTGCTCAGCTGGTTTGGGCACGTCGAACGAATGAGTGATGAAAGAATGGCAAAAAAGATTTATGATGGAAAAGTGAGCGGTAAGAGAGGTAGGGGGAGACCTCGGTTGACCTTCGAAAACACAGTATCAAAGATACTGGAGGAAGGTCACGTAAAAAGCATGAGGACCCCCCGAAGGGCATGTATGAAGAGGTTGATGACAGTGGACGAGGCGAAAGAGGTATGTAGAGACCGTAGCGTTTGGCGCTCCGTTCTCTCTGACTACCCCGCAAGGGATAAAGCGTGAAGCTAAGTTAAGTTTTTAAGTATAAAACTAGACTCATGTGTGATGTCTGTAAAGGACTCCTGTTATTCCTTAACTTAGCTTCACGCTTTATCCCTGCCGGGGTAGTCAGAGAGAACGGAGCGCCAAACGCTACGGTCTCTACATACCTCTTTCGCCTCGCCCACTGTCATCAACCTCTTCATACATGCCCTCCGGGGGTCTTCATGCTTTTTACGTGACCTTCCTCCAGTATCTTTGATACTGTATTTTCGAAGGTCAACCGAGGTCTCCCCCTACCTCTCTTACCACTCACTTTTCCATCATAAATCTTTTTTGCCATTCTTTCATCACTCATTCGTTCGACGTGCCCAAACCAGTTGATCACGTTCTTCACTATTTAATTGAAATTTTATTTTTATCATTACGAATCTGAGAGTAGTAAGAAATTATTATAAAAAAATCATCTCTTTTTGCCTTTTTGTTAATTATTAAAAAAAATATGTTATACGACGCACGTCGCTTAAGGGTTCAAGTCCCAATAAAAGAAATAACATTTATATAGGTATACCTTTTTTCTTATTCTATACAAATAATGACCAATGATACAATAAAGAATGATGTTGCCTTATATGATCACTTTTTGTCCGTTTGTTAAGGCCATTTATATCGATATCACGTAAAGCTGAAATTAACATCAAATATTTAAATGTACAGTCACTTACAGCACAAAAACTAAACAAAGTGCAGAAGCTATGAGCATTTGTGGCGGAACTCATGCCATGCTTTGTCTCGTTACCAGAGAGAAATGAAAATAATTATATATTTCATTCCACGGAGTGGGAATCAAACCCTTAACCATTACGTTTACTGTCGCACTCTTGTGCCCCTGCACAACGACGGCCTCAAGGAAGTTATTTATAACAATATATTTATTAGTATTTTTATTGATTACTTTGGTAACTAACTAGTTTTAGTTTACATGTTTGTGGGAACATCACTCATATTTACAACTTGCACGAGGACTACTAATGTATACTGTAGAAAACTGAAATGGTCAAAGCTGACAATAAATTTTAGGCCTTATTACAAACACATAACATCTAGATTGTTATAACTATTTCGCTTTGTACGAGTATATCTTAAAACAGCACTTCAGCAAAACAATAACAGTTTCCTTCACCAAATTAGGCGTTAATTAGATACTAAAATACAGCAAACAACGTGTAACGTAACTCACAACATCAGAATGCGGGCAGATATAATATTGACGTATTGTGACGGAGAATAACACATAGGTCGTGGCTTCTTTCTCGCTTATTCTATTTCTGGTAACGTAGCCGTAATTGAGGCATTGGCACCTTACTATCTCTAATGTTATATAGCTGAGAAGATTGTTATTTCGATATAAACCCTGTAACTGCGGCCAGAGCTACACACATAAAGCATTTAGTATTTGTTACATATCATCGTATCTCAGTTATTTTGTCATTGGATCACACGGACGAAGCCACAGGTGAAATTAAATTTCATTTAAAAATTAACAGTGTCGTGAGGCTGTCACGGAGCAGAGAGGAGGTTCTGTTCCCGCTCTAGGAAATGAATTATTTTCATTTTCTCGCTTTGGCAATAAGACAAAGCGCAGTATTGAGGTATTCCTCCAGAAAAGTATCGAACAGCGGGGTATAGGGATCCGGTTGTTTTAACAGTAGGTTACATTGGCCTGCCCTACTATACGCTGGATACAACGTGACCAGTTTTTCTCTATATATTAAAATAAAATATCGCCTTTTGATCGTAAAAAAATTAACTCTTCCCACATCACAGTCGATGTTGTTATCTGTAACAAAAATATGGCAAAAAACCATAAAAAGTTGGCAAAGAAACTTAAAACATCGGAACGACAACAGAATACAGAATACCAAGACTCAGTGCGAAACTTCAACAATTTTCAACTTTCTCGAATTAATAAAGTATTTCTTTGTAAGTGTTAGAGGGTGGTGGGCTCAGTCTAGTCACGTGCGCGGTCCGCTTCTATACTTGAAACGTTGAATTGAAATGAGCTGCTAATGGAAGTAAGTCTTGACCCTGCTCCAGTAAAATGTAATGGGATAAATTATATATGTGCTCGTTTCGGGGAAGTGATTTTTTATGCATTATCTTTCATTATCTTTGCTTGGTTTATCCACAGTATATATTATTTTTATAAGCCTGTGCACTGGAAGGAAGTATAATTTTTACTGATCTCAAGAATTGGCTCACTTTTTTATTAAGCTAGAATATAGTTTTTATGAGAGATGTTGCTAATCCTGTCTCTAATCCCCTTCACATATGGTAGAAGTGCGGGCTGTCTCTCTACTGTGGGTGATTTGTTGGTCTTTTAGATATCGTTGGCGGTAGTTTAATATAATAATTATGTTAATTGACAGACGAATGCCACCTCAGTCTACCACCACGTATGACCACGGACTACTGTAAAGTGTTCGAAATGTCGGGTTTTCAAAAGTCTTTAAAACGACATATACTATATATAAAATACTCGAGGATATTTTTAACCATATATCCAGAAATACCGTTCACTCAATAAATCACGGCGTTGCCTGTTTACTCAGATGTTCGTATAAATTATGAACTTCTGAATTTAAACCTAATAATATTATTTGGCGAGCCGAAAGCAAACTTAAATAAATGATAAGCTTTCGGAATCGACTCGCGTTAAATCAATATGGAACAACATTTCCAAGTTCCAAAAGTAGTTAAGATCGAAAACGGTATCGCGTGGCAGAAGGCAGGAGCAAGAAAAACAAATTATTCGAGTCGACGCACCGAAACCGACAGACAACTTGTAAAAAGTTCAGACGACTTTAATGGATTTATAAATTTTCCCATAAGTAGATGGGTTTTGTGAAGTTTTTGTATGGATATCAGACTCACCCAGGATATTTGTTTCAGTGTTTGACTGCAATCGCGACAGGTGTGGATTCGATTCACACTCGGAGGATATATGAATTTTTAATAGCTATTTTCCCGCTTTGGCAATCAAAGTATGGCGTCGAGTTCTACCACCTAAAACCCAATGTCTCAAAAACTGAACAGAAAGATGGAAACGGTGTCGTAACGCTAGGTTCCCTCTGTCTGTCCTGCCTGCCTGCAATACGGTAAAATAAAATATGAAGCTACTTAAACATGTCTTAAAAGAAAATTATTTTTTTATTTATATAAATACAAGAAAAACTTAAATTTATATAAAAACGTAAAATAAAAAAATAAACCCAAAAAGGACCACCTTTTAAGTGTAATTTATTATAGCGAGTTAAATCTTGTTAAATCTTATCCTTCTCATTAATTAAGTACAGTTTCGTCGGGACTGTTTAGATTTTATTTTCTCTGACTTTCAGTTATACGAATTTTTAAAAGCTGTTTTATAAATTTGTAGCTAAAAAAATATAAACATATTAGATTATTTCTGAGCTCATGGAGTTTATTGAGTAAACTTGACGGCGTAAAAATATTTTATCAGCTTCATGCTGTTTCCCGCACACAGCAGGGCAGACAGAGGAAACCTAATGTCCGACAGACACTCGGTTTCCCACTTTCTGCCGAATTCTGTAGGCATTGCGTACTAAGTGGCGGAACTCGACGCCGTTCATTGCCACGACACAAGGGCGAAGAAATGAAAATATAAATTTAAATATAATAAATATTTAATTTCCTCGAGTGGGGGTCGAACCCAGAACCAGTGCCTCTGCGCCACGTCTTAGCAATAACTGAATTTGAGCGTCACTGCTCAAAATTATATTATTTTTACCTAGGAGATGTATTTGAGTCTTTTGTAGCACATCGTCGGGGTTCGATTTCCACTCGGTAAAATAAGTTATGTTCATTTCCTTATTAAGCGCAGCATTGAGTTCTGTGTGTGTGGAAATAAGTGTTATAATTCTAGGCTCCCTCTGCCTACCTATACATGCAAAGAAAATGAGAATCCGCTCGTTGTTTTTTTTAACAAAAGCAGGTTCACGATTAACAATTAAAAACAAAAAATTAAAGTAACTTTTTTTTAATTTATATTAATAAATGAATTAATGATACATATTTTATGATTAAAAGAAAAGATTACCTTAGGGATAACAGCGTAATTTTTTATAGTACTGATAAAAAAAATTTAGTTTTATATTATTTCAATATATTTCGAATATTTATTTTAGATTCATCTAAATATTCAATGGAAAATCTTCGTGATTTCTGTTCAGACGTTACGGCGCCTGCAATTTGTCTGAAGTCTAGATCGAATAGAGTCTAGACAAATATATCGTTAAAATAGAGTTTCGGATTCCGTTTGCGACAGCTATTTTAAAATAACCTTGTATTATTAAAAAACAAACTGGCCCATCGTGTTGCAGCTGCTCAGCATCTGAGGAAAAAATGGGGTGGAAAGTGGGGAATGGAGTGTCTAAACATTAGGTTTACTCAATCTTCTATTCTGCTATGCGGGATAAAGAATAAATAACATCTGCTTCACGCTATATCACCAACACAACAGGGTAGGCAGAGGGAACCTAGTTTTAAGACACTCCGTTCCCCACTTTTCGCTGAGTTCTGGAGGCATTGCGTGTTGAGTGGCGGAACTCAACGCCGCGCTTTGCCTCGACACCAGAGCGAAGAAATGAAAATATAAATGTAAATATTTCATCTCCTCGAGTGGGGATCGAACCCACAATCTGTCGGTATTACAATCACACTTTGTGCATCTGCGCCACGATTGGCGTAAAAAAGTTGCGTAATGCTGAAAAAGTGATATAAGTAATTAAGACACTCCCGCTTTCAGCCTAATTTTCGCAACATTGCGTGTTGAGCAGTTGAGTTGAACTCAACGCCGCGCTTTGTCTATCGGGAGGGGAAAATGAAAACTTTTTTAAATATAATTAATCCCGTGAGTGTGGATCCAACACACAACCATCGCAGTTGTAATCAGTCACTTTCCCATTAACGGAACGGAACTCTCAAAGACGGATAAAAAAGTTGTAGTACATAAATTATAGTATCTATATTAAAATCATAATGTAAATTGACTGAGATTACTGACGTTCTTCTATCTTACTCACATGTGCGGAGTACGTAAATAGAATCTAGGGATCAATGTCTAAAATGTTCTGCCTGAAATACTTGGCATTTGGAACTGTCACTTAACATCCAATGTCTAAAATAGTAGGAATATTCTAGTTCTATTGTATTTAAACGTAGAAGCGTTAAACTCTAAACTTTATTTAGAGGAAAGCCTATTTAAAAGATATTTTAGCTTCACGATGTATCCTGCATGTAACAGTATAAGCAGAGGCATTTTATGAATCTAGTATTACTCTCCGTTACCTGTATAAACTCTTAGCTGCAGGGAAGCTTCCACCGCCGTGGAAGGCAATTCCGTAGTAGGCCGACGACACTTTCAACAGTTGCCCTTTTCAATAATTAAGTTATAATATTATGTTACGTACAATCGTAGCTAGTCTGCATGGTTTCACTTATATTAATTCCACACATTTTTATATTTTAAATATTTCTGAACAGTGTAATATAGCAGAATTTTATTAGAAACATGTAATTTAAATAAATTATTTTGATTTACAAATTTGATTATTTATAAAGTGCCGTATTAGGTACCGCCAGTCGACATGCAATGGTTCTTATAAGTTGAGTAGTCAAGTAAAGAGAATTTAAACATTAACTTCTGTTAAAGAAACATATGACACTTCTAGCACTATAAAATTATTAGACTTACAAAGTTTAAAAATTTGCATGTAGGTAGATTAAGAAATGTAGAGAAGCAATAAGGAGGATTTCTTCGAAATTTATATAAAAAGAGGAAAAACAATATTTTCCATTTTGCGTCTTAAAGTCCACGCAAGCTCAGTTGCGGGCGACGGCTAGTTACGTATACAGAACACTGAATTTATTGAGCTGACAGCTAAGCATGTAGGTCACAGACGGAAATAGCATATTTTGTGGTCTACAATTAGTTAACGAATCTATTTGGAAAATATTAATTATCGTTTAAATACATTGTAGCTAATATTGCATTTTAACGCAGAATACAAATATTTCAATGAATAAAATTATTGTAACTACATATATTCTTTACATAATATAATAAAAAAATATTTTTTATCGATATACACTTAGATCTTGTCACTACTCAGAATTTTAATGTGGTCTTCACTAATAGATAAAGTGATTGAATTTGAATAAAACGTACATATAACACTTACATATACATACATACACATGCATACATTATAATATTATACATATATACACATTATTATATTTTTGATTCTCATTTCCGGAAACTCATTATTTTATGATTATTAATTCCGCCACTCAACACGTAATGTCTCCAAAATTTGGCGGAAAATGTAGAACTAAATATCTTAATACTATACTCCCTCTGCTTACCCTGCTATGTGTGGATACAGCGTGATCACTATTATTTTTCCTCAAATGGAAATCGACGCCATATACCGCGTTTTCAGTCAGACGCTGTACCACTGCATTACAACGCTCTCAATATTTTTTTTCTTCTAAATTCAACATAAAACGTGTAAAGTGAATGACATGACAGCATAATAAGCAAAATCTTTGCAAAACACGGCTTTAACAATCATTTGATATTTTGTGATAGAATGTGCTCTACGTTTTTTTTATTTTCACGCTGCATTTGACAAAGCAAGCTAGTGTCTAAAATCGAAATCAAAATATTCTTTATTTTACGAGGTCAATACAAGCAATTTTAAAAAGTCCAAGTAATAAAGTTTTAAATTTAAATAAATACATCTGAAATAAAAAAAATATTTCATTTACCTGCGTATGGAACCAATGTACAAAACTCAACGTTGCGCTTTAAAATACAAATCATTCTTTTCCCTGAGTGGGAATCGAACCCACAATCGTAGCGTTGTTCGTAAAATTCCAAGCCGTTGTGCCATGATGACCTCATAAAACTTATATTTTGAGTGAAATAAAAGCCTATTTGTGAAGTAAAAAGCATTATCTCTATAAAACGTCGAAAAACAAAGGCTGAAACAAAAAAATGCCTGAAATAGTCACTCTGAGACCTTCAGTCTAGTTCTATAGTTTGTACGTTACGTAGGTGGTTGTAATTGGAACATTTTACTTTGGAACACTTTAAAACTTTCTTATTTCAACTCTTTGTATTTTAAAAGTCATATATTCTTATAGTGATAAATCACTTATTTGTTTGTTCGATTTAGGCGACTTTGAAACGACATGTAGACTTAAAAAGGTTATTATAATTTTTTCTTTCTCTACCTGCGATGTGATTTCGTTGAGTCAGATAAGAATCTACGATTTTAAATAATGTTTTAGTATAATTTTTAAAAATATAATAGAAATATTTATATATATTGTCCGAAATTTTTTGTATGACTGAGTAACAAAAAGTGTCACGGTTTTCAAGCTGCTTTACGATTTTTCTTCATTGCAATCCCTCCCCACGTTCCGCATAGCTCTTGAGACATTGTGTGTTACGTGTATTACGGTATTTAATGCCGCACTTTGTCTTGTTACTATAGTGAGAGAATGAAATTAATTCACTCCCCCGAGTAGAAATCGAACCCGCAGCCGCCGTGGTTACTCAAGATTTTACGTATGACCAAATAAAACAAATTTTCACATTTATGACGTTAACTATTATATGAAAATATAATATAATTTAAATACTGAAGCTGTATTTTACAATTAGAACAAAGTAACATTCAGTATTCATTGCTTTTGCCTAAAGTTATTAAAAATTGTACGTTTGCGAAAATTGAATAAACAGTCCTTGTTGAAACAGTAAATATACGTATAATTATTATAACTAGCTAACTAGCGGCGCGCCCGCGGCTTCGCACGCCTGAGCGATATGATTATTTATTTGTTTAACATTAAAATTTTAAGTATATTTACGGAGATATAAGTTGATTATTTTAATACGGCTACCCCCGATTTTACTGTAACTGTTACACTAAATAAGTTTTTGGAGTTTTATATCCTTTCAAAAAAAGGTGAAAATGTTCTGTAACTTCATATTTGTTTGAGCGGTAAGTACTCGGGTTTTTCCCGCATATATCCCAATCCTGCAAGAATTTCGGGTAAAAAGTGAAAAAACCTATTTGTTGCTCCACAACTTTCTCTATCTTCTAGTGAAAGTCCTTTAAAAACAGGTTTAGTGGTTCCAGAGATTAGCCCGGACAAACAGAAAGATAGAGAGATATTGTAAAATCTTTTGTTTGTATTGTAGTATCGAATAAAATTGTTACGTTGAGTTCCGCCACTCAACACGCAATGCCTCCAGAACTCGGCAAAAAGTGGGGAACATAGTGTCTTAACACTAGGTTCCCTCTGCCTATCCTGCTATGTGCGGGATAAAGCGTGAAAATGAAGAAAAAAGAATAAAATAACTATAATAGGTACTTGAAAATTACCGACAGAATCTTAGATAGAAAGATAGATTTTGTGATCTATTACAATATAACATTATCATTTTAAAGATAATGTCCATACATTGAAAGCAAAAATTTCAGCAGTATTGTCGTAGGACAAAACTTTTTTCTTTATGAACCGATTTAAATAAAACTAGCACTTAATGTTGAGGAAAGTTTGCCAAAATACCATTTCTCAAATTGCAAATCCAACAGCTAGGACGTCCTTTCTAGATATTTTGATGAATGGATTTTTTCAGCAAACATACAAATTCTTAAGTATTTGCTATATAAAAAAAATAGCTAAATATAAATGGGAACTTTAAATATTTTTATACTGTTATTCCAGACTTAGGTAAGAAAAATATTTTTTTAGAAAATGTTAAAAAAAATATCTTTGCGGGACCTGAGCCCGCGACCTATCATATATCCCCTCGTGAACATATCGCCTCTACATACAAACCCCACTAGGGGTACTTAAAATTTTCTTAAAAAGTTATCATAGAGGTTATCTGTTTACATATAGACCTCCCCAATTTGGCCTCCGAAGATCCATCGATTGGGATAGACCCCGTATAGAGAATTAAAAATTATTAAATTAATTCAATTAACTAAGCAAGCCAAGAAGCTTTATAGATAAAATAACAAACGCCTCTTGTGTATGTTAGCAAAACATTTCTTCTAAGTAATTACGTTTGGTACTCGTTGTTAAGGGATAGACGAGTTTCAAAAGGATATTTAAGAGAAAAATAAAGAACTAATTTAACACTATACTAAAAACAGAATTGCCACGATGCCATTTCTAATTTGTAATCCATATTTATTTTAGCTTCACGTTGTATTGTGCATTCAGCTGGGTAGTTGGTAAGACCCTCTATTCGCCACTTTTCGCCCATTACTTTTTGCGTGTTGCGTGTAGCATGGCGGAACACAAAGTCGTGTTTTGGCCTAAAATACTGGTAACAACCAGAGTGAGAAAATAAAAATAACTTATTCCCTCGAGTGTGAAACGAGCCCATTACCGTCACGTTTACAGTAATATAAAATACTATAATATATTTCTAAAGAGTAAATAATTCTAAAATCACATTATGAATTAGCACTTCATCTTAACAGCGCGGCTTTCTTTAACTCCTTTGAGCGTCAACTTGTCACACACACTGTACTGTACTGCGCACAGAACAGAGAGCATTTTACGTAAGCTGTTTATTTTCATTTTAAATTAGTTAAAATATTGGACTAATTTTAAACCTACAGTTGTGTGTATAATTGAATTTTATATTAGTTTGATCTTAAGCTCTTTTGCATAGTATATGATAAAGTAGAGTAGTGAGGCCATCGGTAGAGATGGTACAGTCGGACAGCTTATAACTGTGTGTGTTGATGGTTGGTTCGATTCCTACTCGCGTAAATGATTATATTTAAATAATTTTCCTGCTCTAATAGGCATTCTTCATGCAGGATATAGTGTTAGCTTCCTTTTTATCATTAAATAGAGTAAAAAAGTAAAAATCGATGTGCTTCTAAGCTACTGATTAAGGTTTTACTGAAATTTGAACGGAAAAGGAAAAATGAAATGTTATATTATAATATTTAATAGTTCAGAGAGATGGAATTTCAATATACTGTTCCTACTTGCATATTTATATATCATCGACTTTAAGTTTAAACTTGCTAACATCCTATTAAGCAAATTATCAGGAGCGATAACAAACGCGTATAAAAAACTATATGTACGTATTATTAGAAAGTTTTTACAATGTCGTAAATTCGTTTGTATTCTCTACCTGGTATATGAAATAAAATAAAATAAACATAAAAAAGAAAAACCAAAAACTGGATTTAGCAGGTTTACACACTAAGCCGAGGATATGTACAAGTATTTACGTCGATATCATTTTTGTACAAAATAAGTTCTCGAATTACTTACACACATCATACATAGTAAATCGAGAATTTTTAGAAATGAAACTTAGTTTTGAGCTCATAAATTGTTTAATTAAATAAAGCAAACTTACTTTAATTTAATATTATGCATTCATAACTTATTTTCTTGAACTTTACGTTAAATATAAAAGTATTCATGGGTTCTTGTGGATCCAGTTGTGAGTTATACCGAAAAAAAAAATTACTATATAACTAGACTCGAGGCCGTCGAGCCGTATTGGAACAAGGTCTATCAATGTCTCGAAAATTGGGCGGAAATTTTGGAATGGGCTGTCTTAACACTGTGTTCCTTCTGCTTGCTATATCCGAGATACAGGTGAAGCTGAGATATTAAATAATTAAAAATAGTGATCTAACACTTAATTTTGTAATATTTCAAGCAACTTCAGTGTTATATTCACATAAACAATAATGTAATAGAAATTTTATTGTTCTTTTAGAGGACTATCCATTATTATGTATATTGAAAGGCGGAAAGCAGGTGTGCACATTATTCAACTAGACGCGGAAAATTGAAATATTTCCCCAAGCGGGAACTTACTCTGTGATCATCGCAAGCAATCAGACAACTGAATAGAAAGCTGAACCGATTATAAAATAAGTATAAAAATGTTAGTCTATTACAAAAGACTATCCTAGACACCTTTTCTTTTCTTAACTTAACTTATAATTAAAATTTGTATATACTAATAATATGAAGTTGAAGAGTTATGTGTTTGAACTCACCACTCGTGATCGTATGGTTCAAATTTAAAAAATATTTTTTAGTTGAAGGATCATACCAATCGAAGAAACTACAGGCTATATTACAGCCAGTCGAGCAAGCTGGATTCAGGGGAGGCTTCTCGACCATCGATCGTATACACACGGTTAAACAAATACGGGAAAAATACAACGAGTATAATAAAAGATATATATAGCTTTTGTAGACTACACCAAAGCTTTTGACAGTCTGAACCACAAATACATATGGGATACATCAGAAAAACAAGGAATACCAACAATTTATATCAACTTAATTAAGAACATCTATGGAATAATCAGGCCAGAATTCGGTTGGAAACATTGGGGAAAGAATTCTTCATAGAAAGAGGAGTCAAACAAGGGGATCCTTTGTCCCCAAAACTCTTCTCCGTAGTGCTAGAAAATATTTTCCGCAATCTAAACTGGGAAGATTTCGGCCTACACATTCTCGGTTCTAATCGGTTCTAATCTAACTCATCTCGAATTTGCCGACGATCTGGTGCTGTTCGACGAGAAGTCAGAAACTCTGGACAAAATATTAAAAAGCCTTGGCGAGGAAAGCGAGAAAGTAGGTCTGAAAATTAACTACACCAAAACCAAATTAATGACCAACTCCACAAAAGTAGATATAAGAGTGAACCAGGAAACCCTAGAATATGTCGCCGAATCTACCTACCTAGGCCAGCTTATCTCCCCAAAAGACCAATTAGCAAAAGAAGTAAATACAAAAATTGCCAATAGATGGAAGAGATACTGGCCATTAAAGTCACGGGACCTGGGCATGGGACTGAAAAGGAAGACATTCAACACCTGTATCTTTCCATGTCTACCTTATGGGTGTGAAACTTGGGCAATGACAAAATCTCTCAGGGAGAAGCTTGTAATTTGTTAAAGAGCGATGGAACGCAGCGTGACCGAATCCAAACGTCAAAACAGCATCAGAAACACCGATCTTAGGATGAAAACTAAATTAACTGACATCCTTGAACAAATTGACCAACAAAAATGGAGATTGACCGGTCAATGCTGCGAGACAAATCTGGAAAATGGAGCAAGTCAATTACGTACTGGTACCCAAGAAATGGAAAAAGGAATCGTGGAAACAACAATTCATGAGATGGGAAGAAGACTTTAAAAAGACTGCTGGCCTTCGATGGAGACAGATGACTCAGAACAGGCTGCAGTGGAAGTTATTGGAAGAGGCCTATGCCAATATGCACACCCAGATAAGATATCTATTATAGTGACAACAGATTTGTTTGAATATAGGAATTGTTATCTTATTTGGGAATAGAAGGCTTTTTCAATTCAATTAAATTCGATTCAATTGAAACAATAAACAATTTTGTCAATTTAACCCACTGAATCTAAATGTCATTCATACATTATACAAAACTCTTTATTATACATATTTATTTTTGCCACGCGGGCGAAGTCGCAAGTAATAAAATAAGTCTCATCAGATACGCTCTCCATACAAAAACCGAGGTCCTTATCTGAACTCCCGCGTACCTAACCCTTCTACTTCATTGCATTTGGAGCGTGGATGCATCAATGAATTATTGAGAGGCACTTTACTGCGTTGAATCAAAAGGGTTGGAACGATTTACGTTTTTATTCGTAATATGTAGGTTTAGGTAATTTTCCGTGTTGTCCGTAAGAGATAAGAAGTGTTGTTAACTGAAGAGAATATCTAAAAGTAAATAAAGTGAGCGACGGTTTTTGTGGGCTAAGGGAAAATGTATTTTTTTAATTCCCTTTTTTTAGTGAGATAACCAGTCGTGGCTTTGAGTTCCGTCACTTACTGTACAATGTCAGCAAAGAAGGAAGGATCCTTCACTGCCTTCTTTACTATATGCGGGATATCGCGTGAAGCTATATATAAACTTATATTTAAAAAAAAAAATATTATATATTGAATCATCTATCTATCGTCCAAACTCGCATATTATATAACTATAAGTAGCTTCACGCTTTATCCCTAGCGGGGTAGTCAGAGAGAACGGAGCCCCAAACGCTACGGTCTCTACATACCTCTTTCCCCTCGTCCACTGTCATCAACCTCTTCATACATGCCCTCCGGGGGAGGCATATCATATTTAGTGATAATTGTAGATACATTGCTTATATATAGCGCAAAATCCTATGCAATTTTCATTTATAGTGAGTAAGTGACGAAAATAGTTTATTTTTCAGATATCAATTTATCAACAAGAAATCGAACCCATGTCCCACACCCTCGTGTGTCTGTATGCAACACGCTCATCTTCCCTACTTAACAATTTCCGAAAAGATAAAAGTGATTAAATAAAATCACTGTAAGTACTATACGTATCTTCTATCCGAACATAAGATAAATGGCTCGGGCCCTTTTGAAGCAGAAGCGGCATGAATTATTGAGGCCTCTTGAATGAAATAGAATTAAATTGCTTTAAAAAATAACTATCTATATAGTACGATGAGATGACATTTGTGAAACAATATTTATATTACTGGTATTATGAACTACATTTTACATGCGGCTTCGCCCGCGTGTCTAATAAAAATACTTAGTTGTGTATGACACATGACACAGCGGGTGCGGTGGGATATATCCAAACGATTAATTATGCTATTATATATAGTTTATATAACCTTCCTTGATAAAAGGGCTATAAAACACGGATTGTTTTTTTTTAAATCGAACCTGTTCAAGTTCGAAATAATCTGAGTTGCTGAGATTGGTGCGATTTATTGGACTAAACAAATTATATAGCTTTATAATATTGTAAGTAGTATAGATTATTAGTAAACATTAGTAACATGTATACAAATTTCAATAAAATAAAGTAAGCTAACTTTATTTTATTGAAATTTGTATACACGAACCAAACTTCACAAACTATAAATATAAAATTCTGATTTCATTGAATATAAATTTTAAATTTAAAATAAAAAGAAACCTTTATGATACAGTGCAGATGCACATTGAGATTGATGTAAACGTGACGTGAAGTTGTGGGATGTGGGAAAAACTTTTTTATTTTCCGCCCTCTAACAATACAAAGCGCTGCGTTGAGTTGACACTATATTCTGACTGCCTCCTATATGAGAAAAAGCGATAACCTTATCGTTTATATTAAAAAAAAAACAACTAATCAACAAACATTATGTACCTATAATATGTATAAACATTAAAGTTACCCTTCTTTTAACTTACTTTCGGCTATAATAACCCTTCTGGCCTTTAGAAATGCCCCGGATTCCGTCGATATCGGATACGGGGCACGGGGCACGTCGAGCCATTCACTTATAATTCGACACGCAACCCTTGTTTTGTATGGCGGGATGAATTCCGTCAGAAGCTCTCGCCGCCGGCCGGTTTACTTAACAAACTTGTGTAGGTTAGCTAATTATGTTTAGAAATAATCTTTTAATACGCGTTTCCTTGCATAAGAGGGTAACAGGGACCTAGTATTAAGACATTCCGTTGTCCATTTTTTGCCCAATTCTCGAAATATTGTGTGTTGAGTGGTGCAACACTACCATTTACTAAATGCGAATAAAAATAATTTGATTCTAACCATGTCCCCAAATGAGAATAAAATCTGTAATTGTAAAATTAAGGGAAAGAAACTAAAAAAAATATTACATAAGGAGCTTTAGTTACTACATTAGAACATTTTTAATACACTTTTATTAAGTCGTCCGTCGTCGTCCGTCTGTGTGTCTGTCAAAAACATTTACCTCGAGCTTGCGTAGAAGTATAAATCTGATAAAATTAAAAAATTAAGCTTCTCAGTCATCAGTATCAAAAGATACGATCATTACTGTTTCGCTACACTTTATATGAAATTCGCGGGGTAATCAAAACCTATAGAGTAGAGTACTTCCCGGGGACCTATGGTTAAAAAAATTGGCACTATGTGAGAACTATACAAATAAAGAAAAATCGGAAAAGTGAAAATTTATAGGTATTTATATTTATAGAAAACAATAATTACAATCACATATTTGTAGCTCATTTCATACAAAATGAGCGTATATGCCTGTCGTTTTCAGTTGTATTTCACGTTTTCCTACAATCCTTAAATTGGTACCGAAGCCTTGGTGAGCGAGTCCGACTCGCACTTAACCGTATTTATTTAAATATAAAATGTCCCAAGCGAAATTTGAATCCGTATCTACCACACTCAACCAAACATACAATCTACATCGTAGCATTCAAAGTAAGTTAAAAAGAACATTTCACAATAAGGAGCTCGCAGGTGGTGAGTGTGAAGCAACAAACATTCATGTGTCCTGAACAAACAGTGGCGCCGGAGGCCGCGAGGAAATAAACACACTTTTGTACAAGGAATACTCGTATAATACAATACTATAGTATAGTAGTACGTTTTATGATTTGAAATCAATTCGTCTTTAGGTTTACATTCACTGGTTGTCGCCCGCTGTTTTGTAAAGTAAAAATTGTGTTTTTTTCCCATTCTCGTAGAAATTTCCACAAAATCCTTTTAACTTTCTAAGTAGAGTTGTTTCGCCTGTGCGTTGTCTGTTACCAGTAAGTAATGGAAGTTTTTTGTATATAACTAGCGGACCGCTCGCGACTACACCCGCTTGAACTATATTTATTTACTAACCTTATTATATAACGCTCGGTGTCACAGGCGGAAAACTTATTTCATATTATTATATAATATGTCTGTCTGATAGGCGACCGAGCGCCACAAAATGCTGACAAAGGAGAGATCGGGTGAACAGCGCCGGTGGGAAAGGAATTTCTTCTGTTACCACACTTATTATTCCATCGTCGAATAGTTAAGTCGTAGGTTAAGTTAGTCAGTAATATATAAGTTAGATTTAATTATTGTATTTTTTTAAACTAAATAAATTAAGTATAAATAAAAATTATGTTTTGTTAAACCCGCAACTGCAGCCCTCGTAACTATTCTAATAACATTATCATTTTAAAGACAATATCCAAACATTGAAAACAAACTTCAGTCAATTCAATAAAATAATTACTTTGTAGCAATCTTGTCTATACATTGATATATTTTTTAATTTGTAACCAGGTTTAGATAAAACAAACACTAAATGAGGTCAGTCATCGCACAGGTACAAGCATGCGACTGCAAACGCGACCGGTCAGAATGACTCCAGAATTCGGCGTGAGGCGGCAGTGAGGAATGGAAGTGTCTTAATGAGTGACGGAGTGTCTTAACACTCACTACAGCGTGATGCTAAAAAATACAATTTTATTATATGTGCAGATTAAACAGATTTAGTGGTAGAACTCAAGAGTTTTGACGTGCCAGAGTGAAGAAAAGAAAAGTGAAGTTGAAAAAATGAAAAATTAAATATAATTATTATTTTTTTCTTGTGATTATTTTTATTCTAATAAATATAAAATCCATCCAAGACGTAATACACTCCGTTTTCTATAATGAAAAATTTTTCCTTTTCCTTTTTTATGTAATAAGTAACAGGATAAACCTAGCTTTTTACTTCATACAGTGATTTCGTTACGACAAATGTGATGATAGAAACAAAACAAACTCGCTTCGTCCCAACACTGTTTATCTAATAATATGAGTATAGAGCAAATAAAGTAACGATGAAATATATTTGTAAATATATATTTTTATATAGAATTAAGATGCTGTCTGCGCTGTAAGCGCGACGAATGTGGATTCGATTACTATTTGGGGTAATAAATTATTTTCATATTCTCACTCTGGTAACAAGATTCTGGTAACAAGAGAAGAATGAAAAATGAAGATAAAAATAAATCAGCTTCACGCTGTATTCCGCACACAACACCGTAGTCAGAGGAAACCTAGTGCTAAGACACACCGTTTCCCACTTTCCGTCGAATTCTGGAGGCATTGCGTGTTGAGTGGCGGAACTTAACGCTGCACCTTGTTTCGACACCAGAGGGAAGAAATGAAAATATAAATTTAAATAAATATTTCATTCCCTCGAGTGGGGATCGAACGCATAACCAGTCGATTTTATATTCATATTTTGTGCCCCTGCGCCACGACTGGACTCTGGAAAGACTACTAACAGATGGAAAGTAAAAAATTGGACAACTGGGGAAAAGAGTATCTATACACTAGGTACCCTGCCCTGCTATATCCAAAATAACATTATCACAAACAAGTAAAATACTTATAAAGCCTTCCTACTCAAAATAAATATATTTTCTAACATATGGATTCTTTTCGAGGGACCGATTAAATTAAGCTGTATTAAGTAATTTAATCATTTTCAGTGAACATCAGGGAGAAATAGAATTCCTATAAACAAGAAACTTCTATACTTCAACGACTTCGATACTTTGTTATTTAAAATTTTTCCAGAGGAAATTTTATACAGGTATAAGTTGGTAAAAGTCAAGTCAAGGCGCAGCGTCACAGTGTTTAATTGTAATCCCGATGGTTGCGAATTTGATCCTCATTCCGAGGAATGAATTCATTTCGTTTCCCCTCCCTTGCTCCTTTCAATTCGGAGAATAGAAATGCAGAGAACGGATTCAAATTTGTATTCCCGTTTTAAATCCACTTAGACTGGTTCTAAAAATGTCATGACGTATTTAGAATGGTGTTTGGTTTGATTCCTTGCCCAGACAAAATTAATAGTTATTGTTTAAAAATGTGTAAAATGATCGATGAAGCGATCGTGACGCAGTGGAACTGTTCTTGATTACTTACGCGATATTTGTGGTTTCGAAGATTGGGGAATAAATTGTTATCATTTCCCTGCCTTAGCAAGGCAAAGTGCGGCGTCCGCTTCCGCAACTCAATACAAAATGTCTCGAATTCAGCTAAAAATCGGAGAATGGGATGTCTTAAAAGTATGTTTTCTCTGCCTACTCTACAACATGTGAATATTCTCTCCCTCGCGTAGCTAGCTACAAAAAGAAATATTTAAAATATTTTGGTCAACGGACAACGACCCTACAGCCGAGTCTTACAGGGTTTTACCCTTTGGGTACGGAACCATAAAAAGACAAAGTACAGCGTTAAATTCCGCCACCATCCGCTGTTAAAATGAAAGAAAGTAAATAACCTTAGGTAAGTTTTCAAGTAAGTATATTTTTTTAGTTTGTCACATAATAAATGTGAATAAGTTACAGTAGAGAATAAATATATGTATAGAAGATTTAAGATTATGCAAATAACTTTATTATGTAGATGATGCATGCATATGTGTTCTATTTCATATTTACTTAGTATTTTCCTTGTTCATGCAAATTTTATTGTTAAATTATTTTGTATATATATTTTAGCGAGGCAATATTTTAGATGTACTTTTATCTATATAATATTATACTTTTTTTTTATTTTTTTTGTTTCATACTTCACGTTTTCTGCTTACGCAAGGCAAGCAGAGGGAACTTAGTGTTTTTGAATTTTTGAGACATTGCTTATTGAATTGCGAAACTTAACTCTGCGCCGCAATTCCTGTTACCAGAGCGAGGAAATAAAAATAATTCATTCTCGCAAATGATAATGTAATCGAACCCACAACCGACACGTTTGTAATGCAACAACGTCCTCTTTACTTTATAAATTCCAGGTATTATATTGTATTCACTTCGTTGTAGCTTAACGCCACCTGTCATAAGCGCGAGTTAACACCGGCGTGGATCCAGTGGAGCAGCGTAGCGCTTTAAATCAACAGACTATTTATATTAGAGAGGTAACTTTTTGTAATTTATTTCATTTTATGTTTTTTTTTATTTACGGTGTTTTTAGCATGGATGGTAGATTGAACCTAGGGACCTATTGTTAAGACACTCCGTTTTCATTTAGACACTTCCGTTCGCCAGTTTCACACCGCACATTGCGTCTTACTTTGCGTGTATAATGCATTTTATTAAAATCAAGTGGTTAGTAAGGCTTGGTTTGACTATAAACGAGAGGATTGTTAGTTCGATGCTCACTTAAATGGAATGGATTATTTTCATTTTCCCGCTCTGATAACAAGATAAATCGCGGCGTTGAACTTCGCTACTAAACACGCTCGAAAATTGGGCGGAAAGTGGGGAACGGAATGTCTTACCACTAGGTTCCGTCTGCCTAGCCTGCTATGCGGAAATCAGTATGAATTTAATTATTGCGCTTCAAGTACAAAACCATTTCGTCAATCAATTTCATGTTATATGGAGAGCTCACGAAGGAGAGTGATCGTTAAAAATTTGTTAAATTACAATATTCGAAAGCATATTAAAAAGAGATATAGTACCTACATATCATATAAACTTTAACTTGCATCCCACACATGGCAGGGTGGACAGAGGGAACCTGGAAACCTAGTGTTAAAACACTTTATAAGTAGCTTAATAGGCTTCATTGGTAATTGCATTATCCATTAAAACAATTTTCAGATTCGAACCAGTTCCTGATGTTAGTGCGCTTAACTAAAAAAACTCGTTAACTTTATAATATTCACGTTAGTACAGATATTGACATTTCTCTGTACGGCGTGATATCTACCGTCGACTCTCTGAAACTGAGTTATTTTCTATTAAAATGAGTCACGTTATATGTTACAGTGCACGAAATTTTACTCCGTTCCACCCATTTTATTTATGAAGAAAACAACGCTTAAAATCACATAGAACGCTCAAAACAAGTATTTTGTTAAGTTGCAGCTTTATTTTATTTATTTGTTTACGCCAAAATGTATATATAATAAGGCGGTCGTGGCGCAGGGGCACAAGTGTACGACCATTGACACGGCGGGCGGGCGGCGGGCTTCGATTCGCGTTTGTTCGTTCGGTTCGTTCGAAAGAATGATACATATTTTAATATATCATATTTTCATTTTTTTCCTCTAGTAACGAGTATTGCCTCAAGAGTTCGGCGGAAGTTGGAAACGGAAGTATATATATGGGAGATTACATTGCGATATGCAGGTTCCAGCGTAAATCTTAAAAAATATGCATATTAACGTCTAACTACTGATAGAATTAAATTACTGCAGTGAGTGTGACCCAATTAGAATAAGTTTTAATAGTAACATCACGCTTTACATATAACGTGGTATACAGTGAGAACGTAGAGTAAAGACACTCTGTTTTCGACTTTCCGCCTGAATTCAAGAATTGCGTGTTGAGGGGCGGAAATAAACGCTGTGTTTTATCTTGTTACCAGAGGGAGAAACAGAAAAGTCATCCACGCTTACATTCAGATAGTGCCACAGCGCCACAAAAAAAGCTTAAATTTAAGAAAAAAACCTTAAAAAATGCTTGAATGTCACCAACTTGTCTGGACATGTAATTCATATAAAGGAACACAAATCACTCGCTTCACGCTTTCCGCCCTAAATCCTTTTGTTCTACAGTCTTGACCTTTTTTCTCTGAATCGCTTGAACACTTTTACATTATAGATTTATGGTACTCGTTATATGTTATTTCAATTTTTACGATTTATTTATATTCCTTGTATATAATAGTTTTTATTTTTATTTTATACTAAAACACTACAAAGATTTAGTATACAAATAAATAATAATTTATAAGCTATAATAATTTAATAATTTTTTTATAATAATTTTTGTGAGGCCGGTCGTGGCGCAGCGGCACGAGGTGTGACTGCAAAACCGACTGGTTGTGGGTTCGATCCCCACTCGAGGAGATGAAATATTTACTTAAATTTATATTTCCATTTCTTCGCTCTGGTGTCGAGGTTAAGCGCGGCGTTGAGTTCTGCCACTCAACACGCAATGCCTCCAGAATTCGGCAGAAAGTGGGGAACGGAGTGTCTTAACACTAGGTTCCCTCTGCCTACCCTGCTGTGTGCGGGATACAGCGTGAAGCTGATTTTTTATTTTTTATAATAATTTAAAAACACTTTTAACTGTAAATGACTTCGATTTCTACTTGCGACCATCAACTTTTTTATTACAATAAAAATGTATATAAATACTTGTACGTTCATATATACAGTACAAGCGATAAATCACATCGCTTGTACTGTACTGTGTACTGTAAAAGTAACTGCTCTCGTTTGGTTAGACATTAATAAAGTGTTTCAGTGTACCTCGGTTGACCTTCGAAACGTAAAAAGCATAAGGACCCCACGGAGGGCATTTATGAAGAGGTTGATGACAGTGGACGAGGCGAAAGAGGTATGTAGAGACTGTAGCGTTTGACGCTCCGTTCTCTCTAACTACCCCGCTAGGGATAAATCATGAAGCTAGTAGTAGTAATAAAACGATTAAGGAAACAACTGACAATTTGCTGATATTGTAACAGAGTGTAAAGTTATCTCTCTGATTACCTTCATTTTCATACATCATTACACTAAATAACACTGACACACAGCTCATTAGATATCACCCTCCGAAATATTCTGATTTAAGAAAGAAAAATTGAAGCAAAGGAAATTAGTTTTTGTACTTACCGTTTATGTCCTTCCCAAAATGAGCAAGAGTTTTTAGTAATACGAAAAAAAAAAATTTGTTTCAATTTCTGTGTACATAAATGTAACCAAAAAACAATTTTGGCAAATATATTATTCAATCCTGTCACAGCGGCACTGACACCGCAGACTGTAACCGCAAAGACAGTGGATTCGATTCCCGTCGACTCAAGAGAATTATTTATTTTCATTCCCTCGCTAGCTCTGGTAACTTTTTACTGCTACCAAAGCAAGATAAAGCCCGTCGAGTTCCGCCTCCCAACAAGCAATGTCTCGAAAACTAGGCAAGGCTCTCTTTGCCTATCATGTTATGCGGGAAAAGACACGAAGCTGATTTTATTTATATAGCCATATAAAAATTGTCTACAGACATTTATTATTATTCATTACGTTGCCTTGACTCGAACTCAATTATCACCTCATATCCATTACCAATAAAATCCCTAATAAAATTACATATTTTGCTACCGAGTTTATTTTGGTAAGGCTCATATTTTATTTACGAAGCACTTTTCTGTTCTTGGCCAATTTTTAGGTCAGATTACGCTTTGCGTTACACACCTCTACATTTGAGTATAAAACAGTTTGGCAGGTGACGAGACGGGTGACAGCGCCCCGTTCAATATCCGTTGAATCCTGCTTTTGTGTAACCAGTTTATTTCTTATTTCATAATAATGTTATATTTTTACCTATCATGTGTGTTTACAAAGTTATTTACTATGAAATCTCTATGAAAATATCTATGAAAATATTTAGCATGCGTTAAATCAAGAGTTGCGGCTATTGTGTTTGGTGTAGCGGCACAGTGTCTGATTGTTCTTTTCATTTCTTCACTCTGGCATAAGACATAATGCCAGGTTGAGTTCCACTACTCAATTCGTCAACAGGCAATGTTTAAAAATGGGGCAGAAAATTATAAATGGTGTATCTTAGCACTACATCTTTTCTGTCAACATAAAAAGAGAACCTTTTTCAAATTCCTTTACAATCAGACCTCGACACAATCTACCTTCTCGGATTAATCCAGCGTGCACTGTAAACATTCCGCATTTCATTGTGTCTGTTCACTTATAGCATTATTTGTTTAAAGTTCGCTTCTACAGTTTAGACGCAGTTTATTTTGTTGATTGCTGTAAATATGTGTACACGCGGTAGATTCTATTCTCTGTTTATGTAGTAAATTAATTCTATGATGCCGTCGTGGCGCAGCGTTTGATTGTAATCGTGACGGTTGTGGGTTTGATACGAGAATGAGTTATTTTCATTGCCTCGGTCTGGTAACAAGATAGGCATGGGGTTCAGTTCCGTCACTCAACTATTGAGTGTAAAACTCCTTTCCTGGAGTGCCTAGTATTACTAGTTTCTCTCATTATGTTATATAAGCTATATGAGCAGAATAAAGTGTGAAGCTCATTCAATGCTATATTTCAGAAAAGTGAAATTTTTGACTAATCATAAAACTGCTGTAGGTTCGATTTCCACTAAAATATGTTGAGTCTACTCCACGGATGATTTACTATTGTAGCTATTAAGGACTATGTTAAACTAAATTTCAAGTTTAACCCTCTATGACGAACGTGGCTTAATTTTTTAAATTATACTGACGTGGAAATCTACGAGACACTTTTTCAAACAGCAAATATTTTTAAATAATAAGCTAATGCGGCTATTTTTTTTTTGTATTTATCAGATCACTATTATATTTTTTTATGTTAAATCTATTTTAAATAAAGAAAATCTTGTGTATTTTCAAAATTAAATAGTATTTATTGACTTTACATAAATCACTGAATGAATCTCTTCTTTAACCTTAATGACATAGAAACATTATAAAATCAACTTCATTTACATTTATTACTATATTTATTATAACCTTAATCAGACTTGGAAATATGAATCAATCAATATAAGTATACATAAATGTAATTTACGTAAATAAAATCAAATTCTAAAAAAAACGGGGAACAATATACACAAGTTACCTAAAATAAAAATACCATGAAAATATAACCATTTTACTAAGATGGTAGTCTAATAGACACTTACCTTAATGTCGCAGTGTTGTGGACACTTTCCTCCCTCTATGGACCTGTGGGCTACCTGCAACCATCTGCCACACACTATCCGACGCGTAATTTCATTACAGTAAGGTACTGAAAGCGGCGGCGCTTAAATTTGAAAATCGGTCGCAGAGGGTTAAGAATGTGTCTGTAATATATATTTATACACGATGAGCTTAATTAGGTTTTAGGTTGTGGATTTTATTATAACCTTTTTTATTCTCGTCCGGGCAAATAAATTATTATCATTTTACTTATTTAGAATAACGTTTTCTAAATAAGTATTTTTCTTTCCTAAGTGTGGAATAACACTTCAAAAATGTTTAAAAAAATATTATCATTTTTTCACTCTAGTATCAAAACATCAAAAGTGCTGCCGTCCGATCTGCAACTCAACACACAATGTCTTGAAGAATAGGTGGAAAGTGGGGAACAGAGCGTCTTAACACTAGGCTCCCTTTGCCTACACTTTTATAAGTGGAAAATAGCGTGATATTCCAATCTCGTATTTCTCTGTATAAAGAATATCAAGAAATATACAATGAATCTATAACATTTTAATTGATGTAAAAGCTATTAAATAAACGCGTAACAATTTCCTTATGTCTCCGAGACGTACTGAACAGTTGGAACCTCTCTCATCTGCATGCCGCCCAAGCCTCCACAATCACGACGACGCAAACTTTACACAATTTGTATGCGTGGGACGAACAAAATTTTCAGATTTCTACTGATTTTCTTAGACCTGGATATCTATTTCGTTATTAGGTACCCAGCTACGGTGTGCCGCAGTTGTGGGAAAATTGCAAATATTAAATTTTATTAATAAAATATATAATATACTAGAGGCCAGTCGTGGCGCAGGGACACAAAGTGTAACTGTAAAATCGACTGGTTGTTGGTTTGAGCCCCACTCGAGGAGATGAAATATTTATTTCTGCTGTGTGCGGGATACAGCGTGGAACTAAAAAAAACATACTTATGATAAGTGTAATATATAAGCCACACATCCCCATTCGAGGTAGTGATGTTAATATTTAAATTATTTTCGTTTTTCTGCTCACATAGACAAAGCAATGTGTCGAGTTCCGCCATTCAACAAGGAATGTCTCTAAAAAATGTCTGGGCGGTGCGTGGGTAACGGAGTTTCTTAGCATCAGGCCCCTTCTTTCGAACCTTCTAAATGCGGGTTACAGTGTGAAGCTGTTTGAAAGATTCTAGATTCTATATCCCAAATAGCTCCTTTTATTTCATTACATAGCCATAAAGATTTTTTTTTTCCTATAGTAAAAGTAACCGATCAGGTAACGAAGCGTAACGTCCGTGGAATACAAAATTAGTTTAGAGAAATTCGTCTCACGTCACAAACACCGGGCTGAATGGTATCACCCTGATTACATGAGGCCCTTTGACACTACTATCGTTGTGAATATTACTTTACAGAGTAGAGTTACCTCGATAGTTGCGAAGGTTCTCTTTTTATTTTATATTAAACTTAGAAAAAGTTACTACAATACATACATATTTAGTTAATTGTTTTAAAGCTACACCAAGCTGCACATAGCAGGGTAGGCAGAAGGAACCTGGGAACCTAGTGTTAAGACACTTCGTTTCCATCAAGACACTTCCGTTACCCACTTTCCACCGAAATATTAATTATTTAATTTCATCGTGTGGCAATCGAAACCACAACCTGTTGCATTTACAATCACTGTGCCACGACTGGTGCCTTAGTGGAAAATTATATAAAAATTTAATTTATTAATAATTAATTTATATTTTTTTACATGTTGCATACAAAATATATACTATCTATTTACAAGCTAAGCTTTCGTCTTTTATAGCTGTAGTATTCTACATTAGCTAGCGAGTGTCGAGTTTATATATAACAATATAGTAAGGACCATGTAATGCGATTTTCACCTTTCTAACGACTATTTCCCTAAAAAGATTGTGCGGGATTTCTTATGGAATCATATTTTTTGCCAAATGTCGCTGTTATGTTACTCACGTTTTTGTGAAAGCTAAATATTGGCTTTAGTTCTTTATATACTTTCACAATATTTAATATCATTTTAGATAATTTTTTAAAGAGACTGTAAACGTGGTGGTTGTGGGTTTGATGTTCACTCGTTAGAATTAACTATTTTCATTTGTCCGCTTTCGACGGACAGTGTGTCGAATACGAGGGGGACGCGGAGACCGGAGCACCTAGACAATAGGTTCTCTTTCCTAATCTACTAAAAACATGATATAAGAAATAAAACCGATCAAGTGCGACTAGGACTAGTCTCTCTTGAATTTTGTACAAAATACAGCAAAACGATGCGTAAATGCTCCTATCTTTTGATTGCGCTCACTTAGAAGCATATTTTTATGAGCTCTACGAGACCATAGCCCTGAATATTTAATATTAATTACAGCTTGATACATTATGTGATCTCGAAATAAATGGTCTTGAATGGACAAACGGCGCCAAAGGTAATCTTATAAGCGTTTCGTTTTTTCCTTTTAATACCTTAAAAGGAAAAAAACGACTATAAATGATGTACAATACTTTATAAAAGTATTAAAGTCTTATCTGAATGTAAGTGGTTGTGGGCTCGATTTCCACTCGGCAGAATGAATTTGCATACCTCAATCTGATAATAAAACAAAGCAACACACATTGGTTCAAAAAGTGGGCAGTGTGTAGGAAACGGAGTGTTTTTTAAAAAATATAAAAATCATGCCTGGATCGTAATTATATTCATTCATTACTACGAACAATGAAAACAGATTTCAAATGAAAATTTAATTCAATTACTTTTGGAATAAGCTTAATATTTAATGTTGGAACGTACATAAATGTCGCAGGTACCGTTGTTATTACGTAGACGAAGTACTGCGCCTCAATTATTGTTGGTAACTTAAAACAAACTTAGTTTATCTTGACAGTTGTGACTTGTTACAACTTGGCGGGTTTAGGACAATAAAGACACCTCAAATTAAATTAATTTATTAGTAATATTCATTATTATTATTATAGTTGTAAATATTAATAAATACATGCACTCATTAAATACGGAGAGTTCTCCGCACTACATTATATTATAAATAAAATTAAAAATAACCTAAGGGGAGAAATTTGGAAAATTCACTATACCTACCTCAATTTGATAATCGTAACTCTCAATAAATACTGATACTATAATTCCAAAGCTACATGAGAATGTTATGGCACTTACACAGTTTGAACTTCAATTACATGTGTGTGCTTTTTCCTTTTATGAATACCGTTGAATTCATTTTGAATATCCTCTAAAGATTTTCCTTTGGTCTCCGGAACGAAGAAGTAGACGAAAATGATTCCAATAACGCATGTAACAGCGAAGTGCCACAACGCCCAGCCTGGTCGCACCATGTCTACCAAATTTTGATACAGCTTCGTAACACCAAAGGCTAAGAACCAGTGGAAGCCAGCAGTAATGGCTGTCGCGCGTCTTCTCATACTTGGGGCAAATATTTCACGCAACATTAACCAAGGTATCGGGCCCACTCCAGCAGCATACACAGACACAAATACGCATAAACTGAACAACGGTACCCAAGCGTTATTTGAGGATAAGTTGGAAGCCTTCAAATGATAGTAAATCGCCAAACTTCCTAAGCTCACTGCCATTGCAGCGAATGAAACCAATAATAAAATGCGTCGTCTGACTTTCTTCAAGAACATTGTGGAAAAATATGTTGAGGATACAAGACAAAACCCAAGAATGATGGCAGGTCCGGGTGGCTTAAGGGAAACTGAGAAGTTATTAAAAATATCCTCAGCATAAAACAACACAGGGTATATGCCACTCATTTGCTGGAATATCATCAATCCAAAAGAAACTATTAATGCCTTCACGTTTGCTGTGTTCCGGAACAATTCTTTAAAAGTAACTCGGTTCTTTGTGGAGCTTCGTATATATTCTTTCAACGTTTTCATTTCTCCATCAATGTCATTATCAATACCACGAAAGTATCGCAACGCTGCTTTGGCTTCACTCTGTTTTCCTTGTGACATTAGATAAGCCGGTGATTCTGGTAAAAATATGAAGACGATGAAGAAAGCGACTGGTACAGTTGCGCAAAGTACTGACAGCCATGATGTACTTTGGACCATACCTGAAATTAAATATTTTTTTTCGAATAATCACATCAAATTAATAAAATACGTTTAACGGCCGACGCAGCGGCACGGTGTCTGACTGCACACAACGACGGTTGTGTGTTTGATTTCCACTCAGAGGGAATAGTTATTTTCATTTCTTCGTTCTGTTAGCAAGACAGAACGCGGAGATCTGCCATTCAACATATAATGTCTCAAACACTTGCAATATGCCACCTGCATAAAAGGTAGAAAGTACATTCAATATCCTTTCACCTAATAGTCATAGAAGAATATCTCTAAGAAAAATCCATTATATCTTTTCAAGACTAAAAGTAGTTGTGCTAAAAGTTCAAGACAGATAAATTTTTCTTTGTACCAATTTTAAGTAAAAGCTATCTGTTTTGTAAAAGAAAACTACTTTCCACGTCAAATTTTGTATCGCATGTAATTCAGCACTAGCATGAGATAAGGGAACGTGCGAAAAATTGTTATGAGGGTGGAAGTGGCTATAAAATAAATATAAATTATTACGAGGGCGCTACAGGGCACGTCCACGACTACCAAAAGGCACATATCAACTCCTAATATTCGCACGAATAGCTTCCTCTAGGTCAAAAGATGGCCAAAATTTATGCAGTGGCTTTTTTTTGACACGTAAAGTGATACGAAATTATTTTATTTATGAATCTCCATGTATATATGAAGAGCAAATATATACTTACTACTAAATAATACAGACTTTATTAGAAATATTACTAGAAAGTAATAAATATGAAATGAAGATTGGTTGAACATCAAATATTTGAAACATCTAAAGAACTAGCAGGTTATTTTAATCGAAATAAGATCAAATATGGAATATTTTATATGCTATATGCTTCCAATTATAGAGTCATTGGGCGTTGAATGGCGGAGCTAAACGCCGCGTTTTATTTGTTACCGGAGCGTGGCAATTAATATAATTAATTCTCATGGGTTACACACACGTTGTATAAAAAACAAATATTTCAATATTCTTACCAATAATATAGCAAAACAAAACACCACAAGCAAAATGTACGTGATAGAAAGTGACGAGAGACGGTAGAAGATGCTTTTCAGCAATATCCTCTACGTAGGGCGGTATGCCCACGCTGAACGCTCCAACCGCTACGCCGCCTACGAAGCGTCCCACGTACAGGCCGTACACGTTTGGACTGTAAAAATGAAATTTTATGATAAACTGGTTAATTTTATTTGCTTTTTTATTTTACTTTTACATGCCGACGTCTAATTTGGACTTAGTGATATATTTGGGACATAACTTCTTAAGTTATATTAATTTAGATACTTTCATAAAGGAAGCCTAACGCTTTTCCCGTATAGTAGGGGAGCCAAAGGAAACTATTGTTAAGACACTCCGTTCCCTACTTTTCGTCCAATTTTTAAGATACTAATATCTGAACAGTGGAGTGGCGGAACTACACGTCGCGCTTTGTCTACCAGGGCGGGGAAATTAAAATACTTTCATCTTATTAAAATACAAGCATCGTGTTTACAATCGGAACCTGTACTACTATACCACAACGGCATTATTCCCACTTAGATTAATATTATAACTAGACATATTTTTAGCTCAGTACAATAACAGTAAAATAAAAATAATAAAAAATAGGGCGATAGCAATTATTTTATGTTATTCGGCCCAGTAACAAAAAGTAAATGTGGTAACAAAGGTAGAGACAAAGTGCGGCGTTGGGTTCCGCCACTTGTCACGCAATATTCCGGTGTCAAAAAATTATGCAGTGCGATAAGAATAGAGTGTCTTAACATACCCTCCCATCAGTCTACCTACCCTGCTATATACAGAATACAGCGTAAAGCTAAAAAAAGAAACAAACACATACCTGGACGCTACTAAAATCCATGATACAAGTAGTGGTAAGGCAAGATAAAGCAATGTTTTCTTTCTGCCAAAGTGTTCTGATATGAGGCCAGCGGGGACCGCGCCCCACAACGCACCCAGACATAGAAGAGACGCAACCCATGATGCTTCTGAATCACTAAGCTAGAAATAGTAAGAAAATATTGCTTATAGTAGGAATTTTGTAACACAATCGATTTTCTATTTTCAATCGTGCTATGAAATTTAAATACTATTAATTTATACTATCAAAGACAGTCGTAGTGAAACAGTACAGTGTGTACCTCTAAACGCGACTAGGTATTCAATTCGATCATTAGGCGTATATTATCATTAAAATATATTACATTTACATTTTGAACTGTTGAAAAAAAAGTGTTTCACGATGTACCCCGTGTGTAGCAAAGTAGACATATGGAACCAGTTAATACTCTTCGTTCACTATCAACCCCTTAATTTTCGAACATTGCTTGTTGAGTGGCGGGATTGAATGCCGCGTTTTGTCTTTTTACCAGAGCGATGTAATAAATATAATTCATTTCCCAAAATGGAAATCTAACCAACAGCCGTCGCGTTTACAGATACACATTGTAGTTTGCGCCACGACCGCTTCTATTTACTAATTGTTGATTTGTTAGCGAATCTCTTTAATTGAAATACTAGTCATCTTTATTCAAAGTTTACTAACAAAATAATGTAAGAACACAAGTTTTAGGGATCAATAAACGCTTTTTAAATTTCACCCTTCTACTAAAGTAGCTAGCTTCAGTTTGTATATTTAATTTTATTTACAAAACATTCTGTAGACCAAACACAATTATTTTATATAAGTTATAAAAATGCATTCACTATTTTGAGCTTGTTTATCTTGTTGAGAATAATTTAAGACTAATATTGGATTATATTATTTAATTTTGAAATTAATTAAAAGTTAGACTTCTGGCGCTCAATTTTTTTTCTTACATTTAAATAAAAATTATGTTAATTATTATTTTATATTTATATTTGGGACCGTCGTGGCGCAAGAGCACAACCATGAAACTGTAAACGCGACTGTTGTGGATTCGATTTCCGCTCGGGGAGTGATATATTTAATATTTTCATTTCGTGGCTCTGGTACCAAGGTAAATTATAATAATTAATTCCTCCAAGTGGAAATCGAACCCATAACCGTCGACAGTCACACACTTTGCTGCTGCGCCACGACGACCACTACCATATTAAGTTTAAAATAAACTTACTACTAGTACGTACTTTAAGCCATTAAGTTCTAAAGTAAACAAAGTTCACTAAACATACTTCTGCGAACAGTTTTGAATATTTTAAAGAAAAACATCGTACATCTTCATTTAATAAGTCAATTTTCTAACATCAAATTACTTTGCCAGGATTACCCGGGGCGGGCGGTGCGCGACCTATGAACTTGCACAGTACTTAGATGTGACCTACGAGTTTACCCTCGATGCAAACATTTAGTCCAACTTTGAATTATTAGCTTAATTATAAATTTATAACTAATATTTTATAATGTTTTTGAAGGTTGATATATTTATTTTCAGGCAAGCCACGGCAGCTTTTTTCTGCTTAGCATAGTGGGCAGTGGAAACCCAGTGTTAAAGCACTTCGTTTTCCTAGCTGGCCGGATTGAAGTTCATGTTGCGAGACGTAGCACAATGTCACTTACAAATGTCCAATTAGTTACATATACATATCTATGAAGATAAAAACAGTCTCCGCAGTCATGTAACTTACAATTATCCTAGGATGTGTGCCATTGATTCCTGATAGAACTTCAGATGATCTGGATTGTATCTGGAACAAGAAAAAAAATTAAACATCTTGATATTTGTATGTGTAAATAAATTAACGCATTATGTTAATTTACTACTTTAAAAAAATGAACCAGCTCTTCTGCCACGACTGGCCTCAATTTGCTTAATACATATTGTGAAGGAGTGACCGAGCCATATTTTTTATGAAAAAGGTATCGAAACATTGGCACAAGTGTATTAAGATACCATTCTTGAGACGATAGTTACACCACTTAACAATATCATATTCAATAACCAAGAATGGTCCTTTCAGCGAGATTCAACGCCGGATCGTAAAGCTCGATCCACTTAATCTTGCCTTGTCTTACTCTCTAAACGCCATGATAATTCTAATTGGATTCTCTAAAACAATTTATACGATTAGAAGTGAATCATTTTTATCATAGAAAGATTGCGTGCTGTTATTGATAACTGAACTCAACGCTTAATGGACTGTATTGCAGTATTACAATGGAGGCCACTTCGAATAAGCTTTATATATTTTTTACACTAATATAAATAGTAATAAATACTACGTTCATTTTTTTTTGTAACAAAATTTATGGCAAGACTTACTTAGAAAAGGTATAAAAATTTGAACGTAGTGGGACTCGAACCCGCGCCTCCTGGAAACCGACCGTACGTCGAAATTTTTATACAACTTATTTATGTTGTTAGTATCTCTGTAGGGAGATTTTTACAAATTTCCGCTACCCAAAGATAAAACTCTTTTATTCAATTAAATTTTTAGAAAAATGAAATTTTGTATTTGAAGTTCGTAGCAGCATTAAAAAAGAGTTCCCTAAGTTATTGCGGGAAAGGGAAAAATCAGAGTTTTACTTTACAAGCAAACGAATGAATCGAATACACAACTTAGTTATCTACATAGTTGGATAAAAATCAAAGTATACAATGCAAGCATTGTTAAAGGGGTCTCGCTGGAAAATGGCAAAACTTTGGTTAAGTTTTCGTGCGAATATCGCTCTATAGTTACGCGTTAAGGGCTGCCTCTTATACTCAACGGATAAAAATTAAACCTATTAACAGATAATAGTGCAGCATCTGGTTTTGTGGAGGTGAATGAACAGCAGAACCTAAAGTTCAACACGTTTGCCAATGATTCTTTGGTGGTTACTGCCAAATGCACTCTGATTGCCAGAGAGAGAGCTGGAGGAACGAATGTTGAAAATGCTTAGATATCCATGGATGGTGCCTATGTTGAAATTTTTGTCAACGTTGTTAATGTGGTGAGGCAACTAGATTTTGTTAATGGTCGTCACTAGTGCGACGGGAGTAGCCAACGAAATTGGAGAGAGGAATTTTTTGTAAGAAATTATTAATCATTAATACTTTTTTATTTTTAAAATCGCGTAATTTTTCTATGTTCTTTGATATAGCTTTCATACTTCCCTGATGGTTTTAACAATTGTTTGTGTAAAATACACTTTGCGCGTTTCCAGCTCCTTAACTAGGTTGGACACGCTGGCGTGTCTAGATATTTGCTAGTTGTAAACCACAACTTCATTTGCGTGAAAAATCTTGATCTCATCTATTTCCGTAGGAATTTGAGATATTCTCTCTTCACGCTTTCCTGTATTCCCTAAAGCAAATGCAAATTACAGCTTTCAAAATAGATTTAGGAAGGATGGTCAGTCAGACAGTAACGGAAAAGTTTTATGTATATTTAAATAGATATTAAAATAATATAATAAAAAATAGCAACCCTAACATTCCTAACGAAGGGCGACCGCACAATGGGTTTATTTACAAAGGACGCTCGTCACCTGCGATCACGCAACTTATATTACATCACGGATTACGCAGTTATTATACATTTAATTTAACTTCTGGAATCAGATACGAGTATACTAGCGCTCGTCTATATTACTCCTGCTGTTGCTGATTATAAAACATCGTTATTTGAACTGAGTTTTTGTTCTTCATTTTAGCTTAATTTGTATAAAAAGGTGAAGGCGAGGGTAAGAGTTTTCTAATATTTTTTTTGTCATAATTATATTTTTTCTTAGTTTAGATATTTTTTTAAGATTACGCGTTAAGATTTTTGTATAAAAGGAAACAAAAATAAAATGAAGGCTCCGCTTTTACTGAAACTAACAATTTTCTCTATCAAATCCATACGTTAATACGTATATATATACAGTAGGTTATCGCAGCAAAACTTACCATAAATTGGATGTCGATAGAAAGATTTTTAAAAATTACATTGAGATTCTTAAGAACTTCAATAGTCTTTATTTTTGGGCCCCCGCAAGGTCACTGGGAGAGTCAGCCATGGAAGCGTCATTACGAAGGCCGCGTAAATCTGAAGGTTATGGGTTAGATTCCTATTCGGGATAATTAATGAACTTAAATTATTTTTATTTCCCATGTCTGAAAGACAAAGCGCGGTGTTGAGCGGTGCCGTAACACAAAAATGTCTCGAAAATTTGACGATAAGAGCCAACAAAAATAACAAAAGAATATATAATATATAAAAATATTACAAAAATCAAAATGAAAATAAGTAAATTTTCTATCTCCTAGAATTTTTACACGCCATCTAGCTCGCACTCACGCTTATTCTCGCTTCAGTGAAATTCCGGGTATATTAGATCCATATTAGACAGTACTACATTTTACTTTCTTGTATACTATTTTGTATCTATTATATCTATTATAACATTATAATTTGTCCCGGAAAATAAATATATAATAGCGGCAGACAGAGATAACTCAATGAATACTCAGCTCCGTTTTATGCGACTGTATTAGACCTATTTGATATTTTTAAAGTGCTATTCCAAACTTAGGAAAAAAAACTTTTTTAGACAACTTATATTAAACATTTCAATATAGTAGAGTGGCACAATACTACACCGGACTATGTTTGACTAGAACCGAGAAAACGATAATGATTAGGGTTCCGTACCTTCTAAGGAAAAAAGGAACCCTTATAATATTACTTTGTTTCGTCTGTCTGTCAAGAGCCTTTATCTCAGGAACGCTTGGAGATATCCCTACATTTACTTAAGAAAACGATATGGCCGTTTGCATCTATCATCAAAAATCATATTTCCACACTATAAAGGCAATCAAAAATAATATCAAAATTAAAATTTCCGGTTTACCTAGAATTGTGAAATTTGGCAGTTAATTGAAAACTATAAATTTGTGATTAAATCGTAAAAAATAATAGCCTTAAAAGTGGGGCAAAATTTGGTATCAAAGCCGCTAGTTCAAGTGAGGTATCAGATGAAAGGGCTCTGGCTAAGATAAACTTGAATTTCAGAAAAAGCTCAAGACATCCAAGTTTTGTATGGAACCCTCGTTGGGCGACTGACTCGCGTTTGCCCACTTTTTTTTATATAATCATTCTCCCAAGTGTAAATCGAACTATTTAGCGTTCCACTAAAACAGATTATATAATTTTTCATGAAATTATAACTGTTCCTAAATCGAAATATCCTTAAAAAATAAATAAATAAACTGCTTTTAAATAAAAAGGGATAATCTTAATATGACATTTAATACACATTTGTAAGACATACATAAGAAATTGAGTACGTGTACTGAGAACCCCTTAATAGATCATACTCAAATATTATCCAATTCCAACATTGTCACTAACATCAATATCAAACTGTAAACCTTCTTTTTCAAAGACAGCTAAAAATATCTAATACTCTAAACATGATTTTATTGAGGCCGCCGTGGCGCAGTGGCACAAGCTTGCGACCGTAAACGCAATAGGTTATGAATTCGATTCCCTTTCCAGGAAATCAAACATTTAATATTCTCATTTCCTTGCTCTGGCAACGAGCCAAAACGCGACGTTGACTTTCGCTCCTACAAAACGCAATGCCTCAAAAATTCGGCGGAAAGTGAAGGACGGAAGTGGCTTAATGAGAACAGAGTGTCTTAACACTAGGTCAATTTGTCATGTGTCATACACAACTCTCAATTTTATCCATTTCACCACGGGGACGACGCGACGCCGCGGGCAAAGGCTAGTAGAACTATTATTCTAAGAATGTTAAAGTTGCCTTAAAGGAGCACTTACAAATCTAACCTGACTTTATAACCGCCAACAAACTTATAATGTAATGTAGAAATAAACAAAATATTCCGCTTTACAAATTTCATTATAATAATGAGCTTTGAATGTTTAAGTACTTGTTGGTTTCGTTGAAGTTCCTGAAGTTCAGCAAGAACTGAAGTTGTAACTTTAACTTTTGTGAGCAATTTATATATAATTGACGATATTTCTTATAATGAAATATATGGCTGAGGGTTGCTTTTTTATTTTTTTATCCTATAAAGTGCATTTATACAATTCAATTATTGCTGCAATTTACATTCAAGTTGTTGATTGAAGTAACTACTGCATTTTTTACGTGTACTTGTGTTAGCTTTGCACCGTATCTCGCATATAATAGAGTAGACAGTGATGACTTAATATTAGGATGCTTTGTTCTCCACTTTCTACTTCTACTAAACACATTGTGTTGAGTGGCGGAATTCAACGCCGCCCTTTGTCACTTTGTCGCTACTGTACATGTACTGGACCCTGATATAAGCGTGGTAATGAGTGTTAAGTGGTGGAACTTAACGCCGCGCTTTGCCTCGAGACCAGAGCCACACTCTGCCGCGTTTACAGTCACACGCCTGTGCCCTTGCGCCACAACTGGCCTCTCCAAATAATTTTTCTTATGTAATAACCCAAGTAATACAGATTATTATATGTATATAGGCAACTAATATGGTAATCCACAATTTTTACCCAAAAAAAGACATCACGACAAACTTTCACTCTCCAATAGTGTGAGACTAATTTAATTTAGCAAAGTTCGAAAGCTTAAGTACACGAGCCTTACTTAGGATTCGTCAACTCCTTAAGTAATCTTTGTCTTGGGGATACTGGAGTTGTTGGTTTATGGACTTATATGGACCATTTTTAGTGAGTAACTAACTAGCTTATCTTTAATCATCTTTCGAATATAGTGGTAAGGTTTTAGTAGTATGTCACTCCATTTTTTCACTTTTATGAATTATATGTAGGGCAATGACATGGACATGTTGTCGTCGTGGCACAGCGTCAGATTGGAAAATAAAATTGTTGCAAAACATAGCAAATCGCGTTCGTGAGTTCCACTACTCAATACGCAATGTCTTTAAAATTGAAGAGGAAAGTGGGGAATGGGGCGTCTTAACAGTAGGTGCCATCTGCCTACCCTGCTGCAAGCGGTAAATAACGTGAAGCTTATTTAATTTGAAGAGATTAATCTCTTATTTATACCGAGAAGAATGTCACCTCATTCGACCACAAAGTGTGACCACCACCTACTGCTAAGCTTCAGGCTATATCCCGCAGACAGCAGGGTAGGCAGAGGGAAACTAGTGTTAAGACACTCCGTTCCCCACTTTCCGCTGAATTTTCCAAAGCATTGCGCGCTGAGTGGCCGAACTCAATGCCTTTATGCTTCGGAGCCAGAGTGAATAAATTAAAATATTAAGAAAATATAATGTACTAAATATACGACATTAATTCTGTTTAAAAGTTTTAATTGAATTGTTAATCTTAGTATAAATTCTTGCTTTCTTACCTCATCTTGAGATGTCAATAAAGGTATAGCGGGTGACGACCACGCCACACACATTCCCGCTGCGAAAGCGCCTAAATTTACTGTAATAAAGAAAACATAGATATAAATATTTTTGCGTAGTGTTTCTTTATTATCCATGAAATAAAACTATTCAAATGCAAAGTGAACTCACCTACCGAGGGTTCCGTACCAGTTCAGAATTTAGTTCAACGGAAAGTATAACTTATAAAAGTTGACAAACTTAAATTCGCGGGCGTATGACGTAACTTACTTTATATAAACTGAACAGCAAATAAAAGCTGGTAATGAGTTTTATTCTATGAGGTAACTATTAATTTTAACTTTTCAGATTTTTATTTAGAAAGAAGCAACAAAGTGATCCTACAAGGGTTCCGGTTTTTTTCCCTTTTAAGGTACAGGGGCGCAGGGGCACAAAGTGTGACTGTAAAACAGACTGGTTGTTCGATCCCTACACGAGGAGATGAAATATTTACTTAAAATTTATATTTCCATTTCTTCGCTCTGGTGTCGAGGACAAGCGCGTCGTTGAGTTCTGCCACTCAACACGCAATGCTTCCAAAATTCGGCAGAAAGTGGGGAACGGAGTGTCTTAACACTAGGTTCCCTACCCTGCAGTGTGCGGGATACAGCGTAAAGCTGATTTATTTTATTTTCATTTAGGTACAGAACTATAAGAATGGCAAAGCCTTATATCAAAAAAAAATAAATAATATCAAAAATCATTGCAAAAGAACTTATGTAAGTCTGTCGTGGCGCACCGACATACTATAAATACGGTGGTTGTACATTCGATTCCTAATGGATGACTATTTTCATTTCCTCGATTTTTTAACAGAACAAAGTACTCCGCCGCTCAACAAGGAATGTCTTGAAAATTGGTCAGCGTGGGGAACGAAGTGCTTAACATTTAAATTAATATTATATTTAATAAGTACTGAGCAATTGATAATTATAATCTCCTATTTTATTTATTAAATACAAAATCTGGCTTTACAGTTATTCGACGACACTGGCGATGAACAGCAAGCGAACATGTGGACGTAGAGTTTTCTACTAACGCTACGTCCTCATACCTACGGTATTTAATAATGATAAATAATGCCTACCCTTATATATGCTTAGCGATGTAAATAAAGCACAGTAAGCTTCACGCTTTTTCTAACATAGCAGGCAGAGTAACTTTTCATTAGCGTGTTAAATTAAAATATATTTTTATATATACTCATTCACCTGAGGTAATCGAACCCACAACCATCGCGGCCTGGAAATATAAAAAATAAATAGCATTACATTTTACTTACCTATACCAGTAGCAATATACTGTGTCGTAATTCCCGACGTGTCTCTCTTTATGTCTGGCACTGTTTCAAGTCGCTGCAGTATTTTGGAGTTGCCGTTTTTGTTGTCTGTCGTCTCGGTGTACGAGACACTTGCTTCAGCTTCCATTGGTCGTTCGGCCACTGAGAAAATGATAAATAAACGATAAAAAATGTTTCATTTTTTTAAGTGAGAATCGAATCCACAACTTGTCGCATTTAAGTCGCACAATTGTGCCCCTGTGCCACGACTGGTCTCGAATTTTAATTCTAATCTAAGATATCAACATCTGCTTATTAGTCCATATTTTTACCAATTTTTAATTATTATGTTGACTTATAACTATATAATAAAATTTAATAATACAGCATCCCCAAGATGGTCTGATGATGAAACTAGGACTGAATAGTAAAGCACATTCTGTAGTACTTATGGCACTTAGTGTAGTTATTCTGATGATGAAGCCAGGACCTTTTATATTTTTTTATGTACGGTGAATACGTAGATGCTGTCGATTTTACGGTATTTCTCGGTATCACCATTGATTCCAAATTACAGTGAAGATGGACTTAACTCAGCAGCTTTTGCGGTTAAAAAACTCAGACTATTAACTGACGTGGAAACGGCTCGCCTTCTTTACCTAAGCTACTTTCATAGTTTATGGCATTCAACTTGGTAGTAATACATTCGGTATTAAGTCAATTTTTGTCTTGCAGAAGCGAGTTATTCGCGCAATCTACAACTTAGGCCCTAAAAATTCATTAAGGCAACAATTTAAAGAAACTAATATATTGACAGTTGCATCTCAATACATTCTTGAAAATGTTATGAATATATGTTAAAAATATATTAATGATTTTACCAAAACTGGTGATGTACATAATATTAATAAAAGAAATAGGCTTAAACTGAGCGCACCTGCAACTGGATTGGATCGAAACCGTAGTTCTTTTATAGGACAATGTATACGCTTTTACAATAAGATCCCAGAGAATGTACTATATTATTACGATTTAAAAAGAGTTGTGAAAAGAGATTTGTGTGTTAAAGGTTATTGCCAAATGATTAATAAAATTAATGATTTTATTTCGATTAAACGCAATAATTTGGGTTAATATTTTACATTAATTTATATAAATATTTAGTAGTATTTGCTGTACCTATTGAAACTATTCGTAAGCAATATTTAAAAAGAGGGATACAGCTAAAGATAAATCGATGATTCTATTTGATGCGAACGATGAAATATCTTTTAAATTTATTTTATATTATATAATAACCAATAGTCAATCTTAATAAATAAATAAAATCATTGGACTGAACCTTTAATTATCGTGTTTTAATGGCGCCGTCTTCCATCTTTCTTAATTATTTCTATAAATGTTGTTGACAAATAAAACGTGTTTACATGTTTCCCACTGACCCCGCGTCTTTGTTACGCAACAATCATTATATCGCTGTATAAATAAAATTAAAACTATCTTCATTCAAGTACAGTAGTATTAAACTTATAAATTAATCCATAATAACTATATTTATCTCTATATATAAACAACTATTTTCGTTACAGAGTTACTGAAAGACAATGCAAGCCGAAACTACGCGGCATAGAACGCTGAAATTTGTCATATTGGTTCCTTTGGAAGTGGAGGGGAGCAGTAAGAGAGGATTTCCCAAGATTCCTACACACACTATAAAAACGTAATTTTACGTTTTACGTCATAGTGTCGTCAAATACTATAAATAGAAAAAACCAACTGGTTTGTTTACTTAAAAAAATCTTATCTTTTATTTTTCCAAACTAAGTTATCTTGATTATTAACGACAGATGGACGTCATTGCACAGCGAGTATCTCCTAAGCGCACCGGTTGTGGATTCGATTCATATCGTCATTTCATTTTTCATTTCCTCGATTATGGATTATGACAATGCTACGTCATACACGTTGAGTTTTACCACTGACTAAACAATGTCTCAAAATTTGAGCGGAGAGTGGGGAATGGAATGTTCTTCTCTTTCACTGCGTCCTCCAAACATTATATTCAAAATATTACAAATAAAAATGGACTTTTGATCAGAATGCGGAATCATAACAGATTATTTCAGTCTAGACCAATTAACTCTTATTCATATCTCGAAATGAAACTTGACCTTATTAGCGTCAATATCTACTTGGAGGGTTAAACATTCAATATTTATTACTGACTCGGTACTTTGAATGGAAAGAGATGGCCTGAGTTAATGGATGACGCCCCAATATATGTATAGTAACGTGGTTGTAAGGGCAATAGAGTATACTTAAAAAATATTAAAAAAGAAAAGTCATAGAACTTAATATTACTTAAATTGGTAGCGGGTTCAAATGTATTTTTTTTTGGGTTTTATGGGAAAACAAATTATTGCCTCGAAACACATGCGATTACATATTAAAAGCGCGCTTAAAGGAAGTAATAATTAAAATATTTTTACTTCCGGTTGAACATATTACGGTAATAGGCTCACTAGTCTAATCCTACTTCATATGACGCGATCGATACGTAGAAGAAAAATAAAAAAACAAACCTACTGTTTAGCAAAGCAATCCAACGGCGACACGCCTAAGTAATTATCTAAACAATTTTTTTATAGATAATAAAAAAACTATTTTCTTTTTGTTACAATAAAGCGTAAATCTCAGCGCGGCGCGAGGGACTGCGCGTCCGCGCGTAATCTCGCGGCTTCTTTAAAACAACGCAGGGCTGCTCAAATAAACTGTTTTTGTTATTTATTTATATATTATGGTCGTCGTGGCACAGTGGCACAGCGTATAACTGTAAAAACGACGGTTGTGAGTTCAATTCGTATTCGGGGATCTTTTTTCCTGGCTCTGGTAACAACAAAAACCTTTTCTTTAAATTTAGTCACTCAAAATGCAATGTTTAGACATTAGGTTTCCTCTGCTTATCATTCCATATGCAAGATACAACGTGAATTATCTTCTTACCAGAGCAGGGAAAGAAAATAACTGGTTTCAATGAGTAGGAATCAAAACCCACGATCGTGGCGCTCACAGTCAGATGTTGTGCCGCAGTGCCACTATGGATTCACCGATGTATTTTTTAACTGACTTTCGTTAGGAGGAGGTTGTCAATCCCACTGTTTTTTATGCTTGTTACCTGAGAACTTTTGACTGGATTTGATGGACTGAATTTATTTTTATTTGTAAGATAGTACTTCCCGTTTGGTCTCATTTTAATTTGATTCATTTCTAACAATGGTATCCATGAAAAAATCACATAAGTCTTAAATTTGCATTAAGTAGACAAGTGCGCGATAAATAGATGAATAATTCAATATCACGCCAACTGATTTCGATGATTATTTTTTTATTGGAAAGGATACACTTCAAGGATAGTCCGATGAACGTTTGGTTAGGTTCTAATTATGGGATACGCTGGAAGTCGACTTTTATTCATTGTAATTTATATAAAAGCTCCTACCACAGTGCTTCCTCTTAGTATTGTTTGATTGATAATAAGTTCTTTTATTTTCACGATTATAATATATTTTAAATGAAACTATTTAACCGGATTAATCGCGTATATTTAATAAACTCTCATTTTTGGAAACTCGATGTTTCGAACACTTTGCGGTAGTCACGGGTAGACTGAGATGGTAAACTCAAACACCGCCAACGATTTCTTAATTGCCTCGCGTACTGCCCTGGATTCTGGAGCTGACTGTATCTGGCCACCTCAGTCTACCACCATGTGTGACCACGGACTACCGCAAAGTGTTCGAAACGTCGGGTTTCCAAAAATGTATAATACTACATATACACGATTAATCCGGTCAAATAGTTTCATTTTAAATATTTGATTGATATTTGATATTAACGATTTCACATTGCTACTTTTTGATTGGATTCAAGCATATAAATTCGAGATAAAAACGCTGTATTTTGCATACAGCAAGAAAGACAGATGGAACCTATTGTTAACACACTCCACTTCTCACTTACCGCTCAATTATTGAGACATTACGCGTTTAGGCGAAACTCAACGCCGCACTGGTCTTGTTACCGAAACACGAACAAGATAACTATAAATATTTCTACTAATCCTTAAGATCTAAGATGTTGTAGGGAATTTATATAATTTTATATAAATTAGGGAATTAATTGTCATGTAAATACTATAGATATTTTGTTATTTTATATAAAGTAGAGAATTTATATAATTTTATATAAATTCCCAGAGTAGAGTGTTTAAATACGTGTTATGCTAACTCCTAAACGCTGTAAAGTAAACACATGTTTGCTTGCTAAACCCATTTAAAATGACGCAACGCGGCGACAACGCTCATATATACATATTTTTTTTCTACTATAACAAATCTAATTATTCAAGTATTTTTTCTTTTCATTTTTTGTATTTTCCATAGTATGAATAGGGGAAGAGAGAAAGGAGATAACATAAAGTCATAAGTTCTCTCTGCCTACCAAAGTACGTGGGAAAAGTAAGTTGAAGTAGTGTGAAGACCACTTATAATTTTAATTTTTAACAAAATAACCGACTCCAACCGGATTCCATAATTACAATCTAACCCAAACCCTTATTTAACTAAGTGTATCCTTTCCAATAAAAAGAGGGTGATATTGAGTTATTCGTCCATTTGTCGCGCACATACATAACGCAAATATAACACTTATGTGATTTTCTTATAATTAACATTGTAAGAAATGGACAAAATTAAAATGGAACCACACAGGAAGCAGCAGGAAGGAATGGAAATATCATCAAAATCGGTTCACCCAGTCAAAAGTTCTGAGGTAACAAACATAAAAAAATACAGTCGAATTGGTAACCTCGTCCTTACAGAATTCGGTTAAAAATATTACTATAAAAACACCAGATTCGTGTTTTGTAACGATTTCTGTAATATTTTGTCATGTAAATACTATAGATATTTTGTTATTTGATATTGTAACTAGTGTCTTAAAACTAAGTTTCCTCTCCCTATCCCGCTGTATGCGGGATACAATGAAGTTAAAATAATGGTTCAAATACCAATTGATTTTCCAGAAATATGTACTTATATCATTTACAATCTATGTCTTTTTGTCGTTACAAAATTATTTCTTTATCAATATTTTCTATTACTATTACGATTTAAGTTTTTAATACTATAATAGATGTTGAATTCAATTCTGGATATGAGTTACTTATTTTCTTATAATCTATACTAACACTAACTAACACTGAGAAAATATATATTTTTATATTTCATAATCCTGCACAGCGTAAAGCTCAATAAAAGTCGCAGGGTAGGTTAAAGAAGGAACCGGGGAACCTAGTCTTAAGACACTCCGTTCTCATTAAGATACTTTCCGTCGAATTCTTGCGAGTTGCGTAGCGGAACTCAAGGCCAAGCTTTGGCTCGTTAGCAGAGCGAGAAAATGAAAATATTAAACATATCATCTCTTCGAGTGGGAATCAAACCCACAACCGTCACGTTTACGGTCGCACGCTCGTTACCCTGCGCCACGACGCCTCTACAATAATAATAATAACTTCTAAATGTAACCAAATAAGCTATTGTAAGAACCCATCTGCAAACGACATTATATTCGATTTTAATTTAATAATTACCATGTCTTTGATAATTACAGTTTAAATTTAAATTTAAGCTCAGCCAAAGGGATTCTAGGAAAGCTCAAGATTAAGTTTCTCTGTTAAAGTGTAGACATTAACGATGTGAAATATAAACAGCCCGCTAGAATATAAGGGGCGCGCGCTCCTTGTGAGTACTCCGCGGATAATGTTGATTAAATCTTAGAGGTTTTGATTTGAGCTTTCGGTATATTTATAAGAGCGTCCATTAACAGCGTCTGACTGTGAACACGATAGGTTGGTTCGATTCTCATTTGGGGGAATTGATTGTTATTATTTAATTTTCATTTCCTGTCCTAGAATACAGCATTTGTCAGCTGTATCCCGCTCACAGTAGGGTAGGCAGAGGGAACCTAGTGTTAAGACACTCCGTTCCCCATTTTCCGTGGTATTCTTGAGGCATTGCGTGTTGAGTAGCGAAGCAGCTTTACCTCGACACCAGAGCGGAGAAATGGAAATATAAATTTAAATAAATATTTCATCTCCTCGAGTGGAGATCGAACCCACAACTAATCGGTTAACAGTCACAATTTGTGCCCCTGCGCCACGACTGGCCTAGCTTTGTGTTGTGGTAAAAACAACTAACTAGGCATTATTTCCAAAGTTAGGCAGAATGTGGGGAATGGACTAATTTAACACTAGTTTTCTTCTGCCTATCCTGCGGGATACAGCGTGAAGCTATAAAAAATCGTTGTTGAAAATTAAACTTTTATGTGAATTAAAATTACTATCACATTTGAGCAACCCTGATTTGATAACCTCTCAACTCTGGCGCAACCCTAGCATAAGCTGTACATTTATATCATAAGCATTAAACATTAAAAATGTAACTCGGAAAGTTAACATTTATATTAATGATAACAAAGATTATATTTATTTGAAGTTTTTGTTACGAATCGTGCACTGTATAAGATAAAATAATATTTTTCTGTCTATAAGTTTGATAAGAATTATATTTATAATATATGCATTTATACAAGTTATGCTTTTTTGTTTTACTTGCTGTATTTGATTTTTTTTTCCTAGAAAAAACGAGTATGATATTATCTTTTATTTCACTTGCTGTGTTAGTGTGTTAGTTTGTGTGACATGTAATTTACGACTTCAGTTCTGATGACAATAAAATTACATTTAATCAATATTGTTGTTAATCCAAAATGGCCGCTGAAACAATATGGCTGATTGCGAAATTTTCCACAAGTCACCTAATATGGGTGTCAAATGAAAGGGGTCGTTTTGTAAAATACACCATGAAAAACATATTGAAAGATTGGTTTTAAAAAGGATTTTTAATTAATATTTTATTTCGACTAATAATTACATATCTTGTATGTTATAAAATCTAAGAAACTGAATTTGTGCCACTTAGAATAATTATATCCTCATGAATTAGCATAACTTGACTGTAACACTTAGCTTAGGTGACAATATATTAGTCATCAGACCAGTTCGATGATACCAAATCATCGAACTAATGTGATGACGGCGGCAACACCTGAACAGTGGGACTCTTTGGAGGTTACTAGTTCACCACGTCAGTTCAGGTTTATATAGCATGAAAGGTTAGGGAAAGTGTTTTTTCTTTATTTTTTTAATTATATAATTTTATTTCATTTTTCTTTTATAATAAATAGCTTAGCAGTCCCCTTGTCTAATTGTGAAAATTATTAAATTTTAGTCTAGAGATATATAATTTTTTTACTCAGATTTTATCATCATATAATGTTTTTAATATTCGTTCACTATAAAAATTTTACGTCGAAAAATATATATACAATAATTTTTATATCTTCACGCTGTATCCCGCAAATAGCAGGCTAGGCTAAAGTGTTAAAGTACTCAGTTACCCACGCGCTGGTCAATGGTGGCGAAACTGAAAGCCGCACGTTGTCGAGTTAAAGAAGCGAAAAATAAATAAAAATAATATTAATTAAATTAATAATTAATTCCTTTGAATGGGAATCGAACCCACAATCATCGTGTTTACAATCACACGTTATGCCGCTGCGCCAAAATGGTCTTAAAGCACATCATTGTTATTTAAAGAGTTTCCGTTTTTTAAGATATTTGATTTTTGTTATTTCCACATTTCAAATAAATCTCTTTAACCAGATTAATCTTACACTTACTAGTGCGTGGTCAGGGGTAGTGATATTAATCCGGTTCAAAAGTTTATTTTAAAAGGTTATCGTTTTTTCTACACCGAGTGAAACAAAAGGGGTTGAATAGCAAAGAAATAGAAGGACAATGCCCGCTGTATCTAAATTTATGCGCACGTAGCAGGGTACGCAGAGGGAACCTGAGAACGTAATGTTAAGACATTCCGTTCCCATTAAGATATCTCCATTTCTCACTTTTCGCTGAATTCTGAAACAAGCATTCTGAAACAACTTTTTTTTTTTTAATAAATTTAAATTGAGTTGTTATGCACGACAGACTTTTGTTGTCAGTGCCTTTTTTGTACTTAATTGATTATTAAAACTGTTATTTTTTTCTTTTTAAAATGTGAAGTGAACCTTAATTATATCTTGAATGGTCTGCATTTCCTTTTGTCAAATCCTAGTTTGTGGCCGTTGATTATGTTGATCGCGGTGCAGTTGGTTGGTTTCGTAATATTAAAAGCAAGCAAGCAGCAAGCATTCTGGTAACCAGTAAAGTGGCACGCTTGTACCCCTGCGCCACGACTGGCCTCCCGAAAACTGTTATACAAATAATATAAGGATTCACTTAAACTTTTACACAAAAAGGACAAAATACAAAGCCATAACTAACAATATATAAAAAAAACAACTATCCCTAACTCTATTTTCCTTCCTCATTTTTCCGTTTCCTTATCACAAATCGTAAACGCGGTTACTCTATGAGTGTAGATAAAAGTGACGGCCGCGTTTTATGACGTGACAGTATTTGATAACGGGATAGCCGTGGTCCTGTGGAGGGACAGAGAAGGATAAAAATAAATTAAGCTTTAAGTGAGTGATAATAAGATCCTTTTTAGAATAAACGTGTTACAAATATAATAAGAATTTATGTTCTATTGACGAAATGGACTTAGGAGTAAACTTAACAGTGGAGATTGGTAAAGATTGAGCTTTTGGTCTAAGAGTTTTATTATAGACCGATTTTTACTTTTATGTATGTTTTATGATATCAACATATAGCTAGGTAGATAAGATATTTGTGGTACAACGTCTGCCTGTAAACGTGATGATTGTGGGTTCAATTCCCTCCCACTCAGGGGAATGGGTTACACAATATATTCATTTTCTGTCTACAGTAATAAAACAAAGCGCGACGTTGAGTTTCGCCAGTCAACATGTTAATGTCTCGAAAATTGGGTGGAAGTTGAGGACTCTGTTTCCTTTAAAATGTATTGTATTATAGCTTTTTATGCGGGTAAAAAAATTGTACTAGTTCAATGTTTTCCCTAGCATCGAACCCACACCGTTACAAGTATGGCGATTATTATCTCTATATAAAAATAATCGAATACTTACATTTCTCATCCTGCCTCCTCAGCACCTCTGGCAAGAAATTCACTAAAAACACCCTCATAGCTCAACTGTTAATTATAATAAAGATATAACAGATTCAATCCATATTTTTGCCGGACAAATATTTGTTCGCTCAAGTAAGTCAAAATGACGACTGCCATTTCGACTGTGTATCCCCGTATCTGGGACTTCCTTCCGCTCGATAAAAAATATTTTTGTTGGTTTTTTTAAGGGTAGAACCGATAGATAGAAAATATATGATGTGACCCTAGTGTCAAGATTCTCCAATTGTCACTTTCCTATCAATTTCGTAGCATACCCAGTCTAGTGGCGGGGCTCAATTTATTTGTTTATTTATTTTCATTTATATCAAGTAACATAAATTATGACTCATTTTGTTAGTAACAATAAAAAGATTAAATGTCTATGTTAGTATTTAAGTTGCTTCTCCATCCCACTCGAAATGGCGCAACAATGGTTTACGTACACACAATCTAATCTATTAGAAATCCTATTTAGGATGCTGTTGGAGCTACCCCGCGAGCCAGCATATTCACCCTCACTGACAACGCCCTTCGTTCTCTTTCAATATCAGCATCGTCTTTAAGGCCGGGTGTCAACACATGTCCAAGATACTTAAATTGGTACACTCGTTTGAGCTTATTACCGTTGAGCAAGAATGATGGTGTTATAATTGGTGCTTTACCCCCCGCCCCAAAATCCATCATTACACTTTTTTTTCATTGTAGATCAGACCCTATTTTCCCGCATAAGCCTCACATATTGCTACCAGCTTCCTAAGGCCACAAATTGAAGCACTTAACAGTACCATATCGTCAGCATAACTTAAGTTATTCATACAAATACCATCTATATAACAACCCAACCTAGTGCTGCCGAGCTCGCCAAGTAGCTCGTTTACGTACAAGTTAAAGAGAGTTGGTGAACTTAAACCTCCCTGTCTTATACCACACCCCAACCTATACGGACGTGATAAAACTCCTGCCCACCGAACATAGTTGACTTGGCTTCTGTACCAGTACTTGAAAATGTTAATAAGCTCAGACGGCATGTTGGCTTGCTCCATCGTTCCCCACAACATATCATACGATACCAAGTCAAATGCCTTGGAAAGATCTAAAAAACAGGCATAAATTGGAGTTTTTCTCTTAGTATAGTATGTCACAGCATTCTTAAGACCCAAAACAGGACTTTCCGTAGACAATCCAGGTCGAAAACCAAATTGGTTGTCGTGCAAGTTGATGTATTTATTTAATTATGTATTAAGCATGCTGTCCCTCAATGCCGCGCCCTCTTCTCTCCGCGCGATCAAAGTGACATAAAATTTGACTGTAAATACGGCAATTGTGGGTTCAATTCCCACTCTGAAGAATAAATTATTTTCTTTTATTCGCTAGCTGGTAAGAAAACAAAGCTCAGTGTTCAATTCCGCCGCTCAACATGCAAATATCTTAAAAAATGTGCAGTGTATGGAGAACGGAATTTCTTGTCACTAGTTACCTTGCTATATTTGGGCCTCTGCTATATATATATACAGCATGAAGCAAGCAAACAAGATATTGCAAACATATTACAAGTTAAAACATTTCCAGATAAAACTTTCATACAATCATAAGTACGTACGTACATATGCAATTTATCTTTATTTTTAGTAACAAAAACAATAATAAAAAATCATTTTTATTATATTTAAGCTGATACTGAGAGTATTTAAGCGATAGTTAAACCATAACAAAGATAATTGAAAACAAATATTGGATTATTTTAATAGATATTCTGAAGCTTTCAAGAAACGGTTTGATAACGTTATATACAATTATTGACACATTTAAGAAAAACCATCGTAAGATTATATTTCAGTGTCCCATAAACGTCACAATGTGATAACGTTGTTGACTGTACACGGAACAGTTCTTTATTCGGGGATCTATGATAATCTATATATATAAAAGGACTTGTGCTGACTGACTGAGGTAAGACGCACGCAGAGCCGTAACCGTTGATGGTAGAAACGTGAAATTTGGGCAGATGTTTATTTTCATATTCTGGACATCCACTAAGAAGGGAATTTGAAAAATTTTAACCCTAAAGGGATGAAATAGGGGTTGAAAGTTTGTATGGAAAAAAATTTTAATCTGTACCGATTTTTATAAAATTTGAAATTCAGACTCTTAAAAATATTTCATTGAACACGTGTTTCATGGTTTTTAAGAATTCACCCCCTAAGGGTTCAAATAAGGGGTTGAAAGTTTATATGGAAAAATCTTTAAATTGCCACCGATTTTTATAAAAATTTAAATTCAGACTGTTAAAAATATTTTATTGAACACGTGTTTCGTGGTTTTTTTAGAATTCACTCCTAATAAGCGGGCGAAGCCGTGCGCGCCCTCTAGTAAAATAATATTCCTTTGCCATCTCGGTTGACCTTCGAGAACACAATATTGACGATACTGAAGGAAGATCTCGTAAGCACGAGAATCATCTAATACATGTATGAAGAGATTGAGTACGATTAGAAGTATGCAGAGACTGAAACTTTTGGCGCCCTCTCTGGCTAGCCCGCTTGAGATAATAGAAAAAAAAACATTTCCGCATTCTTGTGGCACCACAACCACAAAGTGCGGTGTTAAGTTTCGCCATTACTTATGTGCATATGTACCCAATGCTCCGAATTTGGGTGAAAAACGAAGAATGAAGTGCCTTGACATTAAGCTCTGTTTCTGTCCTGCCCTTCAATGATAGAAAAAAATAATAAGATTTTTTCTTTACAATAAAAAAAGAAGAGTCCATCGTGGCGAAAATAATGCGATCCCGAATTTCCGCTCTGGTAACAAGACCATCAAACGTAGCATCGAGATCCACCACTCAACACGCAATGTCTCGAAAATTGAGGAAATGGATGTCTTAAGTTTAAGTTCCATCTACATTTTTTTAAATTTACTTATTCTACGTGAATCTTTTTTTTATTAATTTTGTTTATCTGTACTAGATATATTTATAGATGCAGATACGTTCAATATGCAAGTACATAGCTGCAACGGAAATGCTGTATCGCATCGGGTCAGAGTTGTTAGACTAAACATTGCCTAATGGTCACGAGTTCATCTCTGTTACGGTGTATCTTATCTCATTTGTATGGGAAGGAAGTAAACAATGTGTTAGTTCGGATACCCGACTTTGCTTACAGAAATATTATTAATTTTATTTAAAAAATTTCTTGCAGTTATGAAAGTATGTATAGGTCACCAGTGGGACTAGCTGACACTGCACGCACACGAGGTGGTTACAGATTCGATCTCCATATAGGAAATAGTCGTATTTTAATTTACACGGCGTTTAGACAAAATGCAGCGTTAAGTTTCGCCTCTGTTTTAAATTAAATGTCGAAAATTAGGAGGAAAGTGGGTAATTGGGTGAACTTTATGCCTGATCTTTATCGATTAAGTATAACAGGAATATTCTGTTTACTTTTAATTGAAAGTAAAGTAATTTTTTGTTTCTTGAGTTGTAGCGACAATGTCTTAACACAAAGTTCCCGTTGTCTATCCTGATAAGCGGAAAAAAGCTGTGAAAAAATTGAGAACAAAATAATGTATATACTACGCCTAAACTAAAACAGAACCTTGATAGAAATTACAACAAAAGTACAAGAAATAAAAGAAATCTCTTCCCAAATGACAATCTATCTGCGGAAACACCCAACTTCCCGGAAATCGGCGAGCATCGCTTATCTAAGTCGTTAGGCTCAGCTACACCTTGTTAAGATATAAAGAACAAGGTGCCTTGAAACACAATACAACTGTTCTGAAAAATGGAGAAAAAAGTATTTTTTGTGAAGTTGTTACAATTCTTGAAGTTTCTAAATTTTTAACACTATCGTGGATTTGTGTCTAGCTGTACGTAGGTGTATAAGGGATGGTTATGGGTTCTACGCTCTGGTGAGATAAAATGTGTGTGCGGTATTGAGTTACGCCACTGAACACGACAATGTCTCTAAATTCTGAAAGCAAAGAACGAAATTACTTAACACCAGACCAGATAAGCAAAGGACAGTTGGCAAGTACTTGGCATCATATTTTAACCGAATTCTGTAAAAGAAGGAAGTTATCAATTCGACTGTATTTTTATCTTTTGTATTCTCTATATTTTTTAGCCTCATGCTGCATCATGGACATAGCCTGATAGATAGAGGGAACCCGGTAACACACCAATCAGGTGGAACTCAACACAACTCCGCGGTTTGCCTCGTTACCAGCGCAAGAAAAATGAAAAGATTGAATTTTTCATTGTTTTATTGAGTGGGGATTGACTGTGGTGCTTACTTACTACGACGGCTTCTATACCATAGTTGTTCAACGAAAATGTATTTCAAATTAAATTTAATCAGCTTCACGCCCTTTCCCGCATAAAAAAGTTAGCGGCTAGGATGAAGTTATTTTTTTTAATAAATTTAAATCCTTAATCATACTGAATATATTGAAATAGCGGAATATAGCATGATGACGATATTGACTCAAGGGAAATCTATGGTGAGAGAGAACCTACAATATATTAACATTAGATAACAAATGACTTCTATGTATTTTATGGCTGGGAGATTCGGACTTCTCCAAGAAAGATTTTTACAGCTTCACACTGTATCCCTCGCTCTGTTTCCAATTTTTTACCTAATTTTTGTAATATTCCATGAGTGGCGAAACTCTTTTTGACAGTTGCATCTCAATATATTTTTGAAAATGTTATGTATATTAAGAAAAACATTAATAATTTTACCAAAATTGGTGATTTTCATAATATTAACACTAGAAATAGGCATAATCTTGGTGCACCTATAACTCGGTTGCATCGTATTCGTAATTCTTTTATGGGACAATGTGTACGCTTTTACTAGGATCCTAGAAAACGTCAGAGAATGTTCTATATCACGATTTAAAAAAATTGTGAAAAGACGTTTGTGTGTTAAAGGTTACCAAATTAATGATTTTGTAAATGATAACACGCCTTGGGAATGAAATGCTCGCTCCAGTCTGTTTCAAAGGTATCATTGTCACAGATAATTAAATATGTATTTGTATAAATTTATTTTAAAAAAATAGGTCCCGCCTCGTTTCTTGCGCCGGCTCTTCTCAGGTCTGAGGCATTAACTTTAGTGAACTGGTGGTAAATTTGACGTTCAAAAAATGAAGCATGTAACTTCTTATTTTGAATAAAATTATTTGAATTCGAATTTACTCAATGCTGCGTTTAGTCCAGAGCGAAGAATGAAATGAAAATAATAAAAAAACAGAACTGAAGTCGCACTCTGTGCTGCTCCGCCACGACCGTCTAAAAATACTTACTATTAATTAACCGAATTAATAGCGTATATTTAGTTTTATACATTTTTGAAAACCCGACACTTGGCACTCACTCTTACTATCCGTTTGGGCTGTTTTAAGTAATATAAGTTTTAATAAGATCGTTGATTTTCGCGAGTTTTCGAATATTTTGTGGTTGGTCATGAGTAGACCCGTTCCGACCTGAGTCTACCCGTGACCGACCACAAAGTGCTTGAAACATCGCGAAAACAACCTAAAGTATAGTATCCGAACATAAGCGCACAGAATGTGCGTTCGATTGCCGTCTAAAATGTCATAATATTCAATTTATTTTATATTTCTCCGCCCCAATGAAACAAAGCGCGGTGTTAGGTTTTGCCATTCCACACGAAATGTTTCGAATTGGGGCAGAACATGTATAACGAAGTGTCTTTACACTAGGTTCTCTCTGGCCTCACCTGGTTATACAATATTATATGGTAGTAATCTTGGTAGGTATATGCGTGATACAGCGTGAAAAAAAGTTTAAGTAGTGATCACTAAACCTATCCACCGACATTAATATGATAATATGTTCCCAACCAAACAATAGAGTCCATCAAAGACGGACGAAAAAGTTGTTCTTTCATAAGCGTAATCCGATTATACGGAAATCTTATCCGTTTCTTAGAAATTGGTTAAAAACCCATATTAATGTTTATCTGAAAAACGTACTTGGGACTAAGCTTATTGTTATATGATTGAATAGATCCAGACCACAATTTTTGTTGTGTGGTCTATGACAAGCGCGACAGATTTGTGGGTTCGATTCCCACTCGAGGAATAAAATGCACCATTTTATATTTTAAGGTCAACCTAGGTCTCCCCCTACCTCTTTTATCACACACTTTTCCATCATAATTCTTTTTTGCCATTCTTTCATCACTCATTCGTTCGACGTGCCCAAACCAGCTGAGCACGTTCTTCTTCATTCTCACCGTGACATCCTCGCTAGTACCTGCCATTCCGTGTCTCTTCATTGCGAATTCGATCAGCGAAACCAGAGCGGCAAAATGATAATAATTTATCCTCGCAAGTTAGGATGAGATGCTATTCCGCTGCGCCACAACGTTTTCCAAATAAAAGGAAAATCTTTATATGACATTTTCTACAGAGTAGACACGAACACGAAGTGTTCACATCTAGCGTTAAGATACTCTGTTCTCAACTTCTCACTTATTTTATAATTACCAAGTGGTTCATTCTAGTATTTTCGAAATGTACCAATTGTATTTAGTATTTACTTAGTAATTTGTCACCTCCTAAACCTTTACCTCAATAATAATAATTTTATCAGATGAACAAACATGGAACCAATGTAAATTACCAACAGGGTACCGTGTGCAAGATCTGCATCAAACCATACTGTAGGTATGGAACACAGAGCTTTGTACTCGCGCCGCGCCGGTGAAACAGATTGAAATCGAATAGAACCAATCATATGTGATGTACGCGAGGTGCGAGCCCACTGATTAGCGACGGAGATAATGTCAGATTTCCAATCCAAATAGCCAATGTGTTATAGTGATGAGAAGGGAGTTTGGCTAATATTTTTGTTGGTTATACTCGTAGCTGGAGCATATTAATGGCAAACAGTTATAAATACAAATTATAATATTTTTTGTCAAAAGGACTTTCATATGTATTTTTCGTTGAATGTCGAACATAAAGCTACCACCGGTTCGCAAAGTAGTTCTGCTGAGAAGAGCCGGTTAGAAACTCTGCTCGGTTCTGTTCTTTTGTTTTGGTGTTTCGAGCGTGCCAGTTGTGTACAACATTATTTCGCCAATGTCACGTTGTATGGAGAACACACGAAAGAGGTTGTACTAAAGCAAGAAACTCAACAGTTGCTCTTTTCAACGTCAATATTACAATTTATTGAGGCCGGTCGTAGCGCAGCGGCACGAAGTGTGACTGCAAAACCGACTGGTTGTGGGTTCGATCCCCACTCGAGGAGATGAAATATTTACTTAAATTTATATTTCCATTTCTTCGCTCTGTTGTCGAGGTTAAGCGCGGCGTTGAGTTCTGCCCCTCAACACGCAATGCCTCCAGAATTCGGCAGAAAGTGGGGAACGGAGTGTCTTAACACTAGGTTCCCTCTGCCTACCCTGCTGTGTGCGGGATACAGCGTGAAGCTGATTTAATTTAATTTTAATTTTTTTAATGATTACATAGGCTGGCAGCTGTCCTGCACGAGACTCCATTGATAGATTTCTGAACAGTGTAAAAGACTTGTTAATATTGTTTGTACAGTTACAATTATTTTTATTGATAAAAATTTCATACTTTTATTTTTCTAAACCTATTAGGTCTCCCCGCAAAAACACTTTATTTGGCACAAAAGTACACATTTTCACAAAGAAAAAATAAATATTTAGTTGACACTGTAGTAAACACTATTCTACTATAATTTGAGGTTACATATAGTACTACTTTGGTGATTCGTTACCGTACGAAATTCCATGCACAGAGTGCCGCAACGCCATCTTTCAAAAAACAGCGAGCGAGAACTTATTCAAGGTTCTAATATTTTAAAATAACAAGGAAATACTATAGCCGCATTTATTCTAAATAATTGAAAAAAAAATTATTTTTTTTATAAGAAAAACATCCTCTAGAGAAATTTGAGCCCACAACTAAACTAAACTTTGTTCTGGTAACGAGGCAAAGTACGACGTTGGGTTCCGCCACTCAACTCACAATACTTCCAGAATTCGACAGAAAGTGGTGAACCAAAGTATCTTAACACTAGATTCTCAGCCTCTGCCCACACTGCTATGTGCGTGATACGGCAAATATAAAAAAACTGCTGTATAGTTTCAATCTTATAACAAAAAAAGAATTAATTTTAAGCAAACTTCTAAAAGTATGTAAAAGACGCAAAAAAATATCATCATTTTTTTGCAAAGAAAAAAAACAATATTGGTATAATTACAAATATTCATTAAAAACAACACAGAAGTGAAATTGTCTTTTGTACATCTATACAATTAACGTCTTAACTTGTGAAGCGCGAGGTGGAGGAGTTACAACGATCAAATTAAAAAGCGTGTTTCCAAATTTTTTCCAACAAAGTTCATATTTTTTCATATATTCGCCACGTTAATGTTGGGAGAATTTCTATTTGAATTGAGTGTATTGTGAATAGAATATATAGTGGAAAATGGTAAAACCGGAACAATGTCTTAATAGTAGATTTCATTTACCTACTATGCTATATGCGGCATATAAAACGACCTAATAAAGTACTTTTTTAGCTTCAGTAGGGGAGACAGAGGGAACCCGGAAACCTAGTGTTACCGGAGTCAGGAAATTAAAATACTAATTATTTCCTCGAATTGAAATAGACCTTTACAGACGACGTTTACAGTCGCACGCCCGACGCACCTTCACCACCGCCACAACTGTCCTCACAAAAGTAAGTGACTAAAAAGTAAGTTTTTAATATTAAAAAGCTGTTCTAGTACCATAGACGTACTACAAAGAGTACTTAATATCAAAATGATACCCACCCGTCGCTCCGCAGAACTCAAAGAGATTCAATTTATAAACGGTTTCCGGGTGAATTGGCGGAAATAAAGGCATTGCGGGCGATCATTAGCGTCACTCTTTTCATATCGGAGGAGTCCTTTCATATCGCTAATTAGTCATTTTTGTCGATGCTTAGCCGCATTTGGGGTTGGGGGCTGGAATAGGGTTCAATGGGGCTACATTCATTATTCTATTGTTTTAGATAAAACAAATATCTTTGAAGATAAATCTGAATGGAGGTTGAATAGATATTGTGTTATAGTAGAGAACAGTTATAGTATACTAACTACCCTTCGCCTTCGCCCGCTGAAAAAATATTTATAATAATTAAGTTAACTAATATATAAGGAAAAAAAGGCAAGTGTTTTTTTTTAATATATATATATATATTTNTATATATATATATTAAATAATAACTCTAAATACAAAGTTCTTAAAACTATAAATACTCGTACGAAGTAACTCTTATATATGCAATGATACAATTTTCTTAGAGTTCTTGTAAAGTGCGAGAGAAAAAAATAAATCATAATTCATTTGGTTTCCTGTTTTAGATTTATATATAATAATATATGGCAATGAGTTATTTCCATTTCCTCGCTCTTGTAACAACACAAAATACAGCGTTGATTTCCGCCTCTAACCCATACATATAGATAAAATTTAAAAAAACACACATATCTATACTTAAAATAAAATTAAAATTAAATTAGCTTCACGCTGTATCCCGCACACAGCAGGGTAGGCAGAGGGAACCTAGTATTAAGACACTCCGTTCCCCACTTTCTGCCGAATTTTGGAGGCATTGCGTGTTGAGTGGCAGAACTCAACGCCGATATATCTATACTTAATATTATAAAATGAGTTTGTTTATTTAAGCGCCGTAAAATCAGAAACTACTGGTTGGAATACAATAAATATTTTTGTCTTGGATAGTCAATTTATCTAGGAATGGTAAATTACACCAGTCGTTACCTGCGGCCAGAGTTACACTGGGCATTTTGAATTTGTCACGTTATACTATATGCGGTGCAGCGTGGAGCAAAAAAAATATTATACAAATACATATATTTTTCTATTTACATAATCAACGCATAACCGGTATATTACTAGGTGTCTGATAATACTGTGCGCTTTCGTTCAAGGTAGTAGCTCCAATGACATCCCCTCCAGCTACCAGCAGAAGTCTTCGTTTCTTATGATGACGGAGAAGTGAGGAGACACTTTGAAAACTCCTTTCTCCGCGTCGAGGAAAGCCCAAGGCGAGACGGCCGTCAGGACGACGTCGCACGCCCACGTTGTGGACCGATTTGGCACAAGACACGCTTAACGTGTAAGCGTGGTTTGGCTGGAAATAATAAAAACTAAATTTAAATTTTCATTACTAACAATAGAAATGCGGTTGCTTGTCGCTAACTTAAAATAATTGTTATATTGTATATTATAGAAATTATACAAAATCTTTACATAAAATGAATTTTGATTATATTTGCCTATGTGTTATTGTGATATATAAGCAATACCTAATACTGTAAAGTTTCATCTAAAACATTCAACAACAAACATCCATCCTTATAATCTAAGCTATTACATTTATAATATTCATAAAATAGGACTTATTGAGGCCATCTCGTGAATTAAGGACAGAGTCTAACTGTAAACGCGATGGTTGTGGGTTCGATTTAAGTCGAAGCACATTTAATTTGCTTTCATTTCCCCGCTCTGATAGAGTGATGGAGTGCGGCGTTGCGTTGGATCACTTACATGACACAATGTCTTGAAAATTAGACGGAAAGTGGGGAACGGAGTGTCTTAACACTAGTTTCTTTCTGCCTGCGTCGGTTCATTCTTTATTTTAAGAGTTTATAACACTTTAAAATATTATCTAACAAGTAAGTAAATATTATCCTTTTTTTTTTAATATCTACTAATAGTTGAATCAAAATATAAAAAAGTGCAACTATCCAGAAGTAGGAAGTATTGCCAAAATTTTAATTTGAGTACGTCCTCGTTTGGCACGACGAGGCGCGGCGCGGCGATCTCTTGCTGTGTTGGCGCAGTGGAACAGCGTATGACTGTGAACGGCTTGGTTTTAAGTTCGAGCCCCACTCGGTATATCCCTACTATTTATTATCGTTTCTCTGCTCTGGTAGCGTAGTAAACCGCGACGTTGAGATCCACCTCTTAACACGCAATGTCTCGAAAACTTGACGGAAAGTAGAGAATGGAGTGTCTTAACACTAGGTTACCTACTTAATTACCCTTATGCGAGAAAAAGCTAAAAGTTGTTTTTTTTTTTGAATTCTTTATGTTTTTATTTGTAAAATAATAATTGAAGAATCCGAATGATGTGGTATACTTGGGAAGTATTTTCAGTAGAGATGGAAGATACGAGATGGATGTGGAAAGGCGTATCGCTGCCGGTAACAAGGTTAACGGCGCCTTAGCTGCTATGATGAGATGGCGAGACGTCAGCACAGCTGCGCGTTTGTCCGTACACAATGCAGTGTCGGTACCGACTCTGTTACCAACGTTACCGACGGTGTTGTTGATAAAGCGTGAAACTATTATAAGTTAAATTAATAATAATTGATGCTTGTAAATATTGATCAATATAAATATATTTTATTTTAATATTTTATTTTGTTTTATTTGTATTTTGTATCCCGCGTATAGCAGGAAAGACAGAAGAAACCTAGAGTCAACCCACTTCATTCTCCGTCACGACAACCGTCACCGTTTTTTAAATGGTAATGCCTTTATGCATTATTTTGATACATTAGAGTCCAGTGCGTGCGAATAGTGAATAGAATAGTGGAAGCAGAAATTATTTTCTTTTCCCCACTCTTGGCAAACACAAAGTGCGGCGTTTAGATTCGCCACAGCTCAAATTCTGATGGTGTGTTGAGAACGGAATGTCTTGACACTAACTTCTCTCAGCCCACTCTACGGAGAAGACGTAAAACTTGTATGTAAACAATTCGATATTTCTGCCGCAATATTAAACTTCAACGACCCATTTCACTTTTACGTATTATATAATTTATAACAAAACTAACAATGTTTTAGTTCCCGTTTCTATTTGGAACCTACCCATTTATAATTTGGGTAAAACTTTATCAAAATAAAAGTTTGTAATTGATTTAAATAAAATTGGAAACATAATTTTGGGTTACTCCATCATTTAGTTAGAATGAACTTTTACACGTGAGCATATTAACACCTTATTGGTTACACAAATTTAAAAATGTTTTCTATTAAAATAAATATATATATATCCCATTTTATTTCATTTTTCATTATATCGGGTAAAGGAACCTTTTATATCATTTAAGTATATACGTATTTAAATGACGTCTAATAATGTTATATCGTTTTTATTCATACACTTTTTACTCTTTTTTTAACGCCGTTGTCAACGGCATAGCGTCTGACTATAAACGCGGCGGTTGTGAGTTCGATTCCCATTTGGGGGTTGTTTTCGTGAATGAGTTATTTTCGTTTCCCCGCTCTGATAATAAGCCAAAATTTTGCTGTGCGTGGGGAATGGAGCGTCTTCCTTATTTTTCTTCGTGTGTGAAATCAGCTTTTCTGAAAAAATTAAAACACCTGTTTTCCCCACTTTCCGCCGAATTCTAGAGGCATAACGTTTGGAATGGCGGAACTCAACACCGCGCAACCACGCTTTGCTTCTTTCCTCAAGTGAGAATGGAACACAAAACCTGCGCCTGGTATTTTGTACTACATACCTACATACATATATTTTAAATAAAATAAAAAATTTACATCATCGCACTCACTATCGTTGGTATGTGTGGTCGTGACACTCAGACATTAACCTGTGCCAATATTTTGAGATAAGTTCATCTTTTTCATCATCAAGTATGCGCTAAGTGTGTTGTAGATTAACAATTTAAAATGAGTATTGGTTCTTTTTATCCGACTTCGGAATAAAAGGAATTTTCGTTAACCATTGTACATTCCTGGCGTATTTATTTCACGGTCTATTTACATATAATCATTTACGCTTAGTCGTAATGAAATAGAACAGCGGATGACTTTAAATGCGATGGTTGCGGGTTCGATTTCTCAGGATTTCCGCGTGTGTGGAACTGGATATAATCATTCGATTACATTAATATAATTTTTAATCAATAAGCAATTAAGTGAAAATTTATCGGAATTTGGGAAACAATGTCACTTCTGAAGATAGAAATAAAAAAAACTTCGAAGAATTTGAGTTCATAGGTATACTATAAAATTATAGAAAATCTTAAAAAAAATATAAAATCACCTGACTCGAAGGCCTCAGTATAAAAGTGCCATCAGCTTGACCTATCAGCATACTTTCTGCCTCGTTCCTATCTATGTTCATGTAAAAAGGCTCGTTCTCCACCGGCACCGGAAGTGGCCGCGCCGCCATGTTGTTCTCCCATACTCTCTCACACGATGGCTCGGTTTCCGATTCCTCTGATTGTATGACTTCATTTGTTTCTGAAAAGTGTATAGAATATAAAAATTTTAATGTAGCGGAAACAGGGCCGGTGTGCGAGAGGTGCAGGTTCAAGTTTTTCTAGTCTCTTTTTCAAGCTTTTACATCTAAAGTATAATACGTTAAGTTTATATTTTAGAGTACTTTTTGTGTAATTATATATTACATGAAGTTAAAAGATGAAGGTGAAATAATTTAAGCAATTTTTGTTACACTTTATTACAACGTGAAACCAAATTATCAGTAACACTAAGTTCAATGTACACTGTAAGAGAAAAGACGTGAAGCAGTATTCACCTAGGTTAATAGTTTTTTTTCTTACTAACGTGTGAAGCTAATGTATCCGCCACATAGCAGAACAGGCTGAATTTTTGAGGCATTGTATGTTGAGTGGCGGAATACAACGCCGCGCTTTATAAATATTAAATATTGCAATCCTCCAAGTAGGAATCGAACCTAAAATTTTCGTTCGCCAAAATTCTGAGCACTTTCGTAATGCTTTTATTTTCGACAATATCGAGCTTAAGCCTTTTGTCTCTAAATTTAGTCGGTACAAGACAACTACATCCAGTTCACAACGGCCGACAATAGAACGACTTCAATTGATCTCATTTCCTTCTATTTCTTGCAGACTTTGGACTTAACTTACTAATTCGTTTTAATGAAACGAGCTTTTAGATGATTGTTAATCAATTCCTATATTTCTCGTATTACTGTCTTTAGTCTGCGACAATGGGGAGCGGAGTGTTCTAGTGCTAGGTGCCCTCTGTCTACCCTGCTATATGTGAATTACAGTGTGAAGCTGAAAAAAAAACAAAGAAAATCTAAGGTAGACACCCCGCTCTTTACTGCTTTATATACTTTTATAATTTACGTACTTTTATACTCAGATTACATTAAGTATTACATACTAACTAATACGTACCTGCTATAACGTCAGTGAGGCAGTGAAACACGCGGTAAAACACATCCACTGTGCCAGTGGTCACTCGCGTAGTAAGATTATATAGTAATGGTACACTCACTTTTAAATACCAACACATTTTTTCTACATTATTTTTATATTATTATATGTTTCTTTTTTGAAAATATATTTTTTTTTATATTATATAACTAGCGGCATTCGCGTGGCTTTGACCGCTTGAACTATACGAATATGTATTTAAGCATACTTAAGAAAAAAATATTAATAATTTTAGTATGGTTATCTTTATTCTAATTGAAAATTAATTTGATTTAGATTTTTTATTTGATTTGTCGTGTTTTATAGAAAAATATTTAGTTATTTTACGTGTATCTAGACAGGCGGTAGGAGCGCGCGCACGTCAAACGATATTTTTCCTTTGTTATCCCGCGAAATAAACAGTAGTTCCGGGATAAACAGTAGATTTTATGTTGATCCACAACATCCTCTGTCTTTCAGTGGCAGTATAAAAATCAGTTCAGTTGTTCCGGAGTTTAGCTCCGACAAACACCGTGGCGCTAGGAAAGAAGTTCCTACAAAACCGCACAGTAGTGGAGTGCCTCGTATCCAGATGGTGCGAATGGTAAACTACGCTAATATGGCAGTAGCTTATCCCGCAAATAGTAGGGAGGCAGAGGGAACCGAGTGTCAATCAGGTAGGAGTCGAATTAGTTTGGATCAATAGGTGCCCGTGGTTTTAGTATTACTCAGCGACTAGTTGTACACTTAGGTGTAGCTTATATACCTAGACTCTGTTGGACTCTTTGAATGCCACAATGCAAGTTAACACTGCTGTTACTTTTGTGAATGCATTACAGGTTGATGGCTCCTGCAATTCAATAAATACTCCAATTTTAGTGGAAATAGTTTTGATTTTGTTACAGCTAATACTAACTTAATATTTAAGTTTCATCTTATCCTTTACTAAGTGAAGATGATCCATGAACAGTATTACAGACGGCTTATCGATCCAGAGTGTCTTAGACAGGTTAAGTGAATACAAATGTTGATGATGATTAGTTACATTGTAAATAAATAAATAAAATAAAATAAAATTAGCTTCACGCTGTATCCCGCACACAGCAGGGTAGGCAGAGGGAACCTAGTGTTAAGACACTCCGTTCCCCACTTTCTGCCGAATTCTGGAGGCATTGCGTGTTGAGTGGCAGAACTCAACGCCGCGCTTAACCTCGACACCAGAGCGAAGAAATGGAAATATAAATTTAAGTAAATATTTCATCTCCTCGAGTGGGGATCGAACCCACAACCAGTCGATTTTGCAGTCACACCTCATGCCGCTGCGCCACGACCGGCCTCAAACTTACAAAATATTAGGATTTATTAAATAAAACTTACAAAATATTAGGATTTGTTATTCGTTTATAAATTCCCTTCAAAAATATTAGTTGTTTTAAAAGTGTTTATTTTCCGCTTGTAGGAAGCCTATTAGAATACGGTAATACGGTAGTTGTGTCTGCAATCCTCAGTTTGCTAAATATATAGATGCTGTTGAGGCTATACAAGTAAAGTTTATTAAACAGCTGAACTTTAAAATATATAGAGATTTTGGGAGCTACGCGGAAACCAGTAAACACTTTTATACAACTTCCCTAAGTGACCGTCGTGGATCATTGGATGCATCATCATTGGGGCAGCATCGATTCACCTGAATTGCTTTCACTTCTAATATTCACGTAAATATACGAAATTAAATTAAACGGTTTCAATCTATATAATTGCTTATATTGTGTACTAACGCATTCACACACACACACACACATATGGGACATTTTCTCTTATTTTTATATTATTACTCTTTATATTTCGCATTATTTAGTTTTTTTTAAAGGGTTTAAATATGTACCTTTTTTTATAGTAATATTCAATGAAGATGTTTAGCGACGTAGTAGTATGTAATAAATAAATAAATTGTGTGTTGCTGAACTCTATGCTGCGCTTAGTCAATCAAAAAAAAATATTATTATTATTACTTTATTTGTACACAAAAGGCGGTCTTATGGCTAAGTAGCCATCTCTTCCGGACAACCTTTAGGGCGAAAAGAAGCCATTTTTCTCGCAAACTATAAGAAATAACGAACGCTCAAGAGTCTCGAGACCGTCTTCAATAAAACTATAACTTTGATAAATAGATTTTTTAAATTGATGTTTTGCTTTATTAGAGTGCTAGTTAAAAAGTTTTTTGAATATAATTGATAGAAAAGAAGGTATTTGATATATAATTACATACGATTTATTGTGACTACAAATCTCACACAAACAAACAAAATAGCTTCATATATCTCAGATGTGGTGATCCTTCATATCGATTTATTTTATTTTTTGGTATATCCAAAAAATAAAATTTTATTGTTTTTTTTTTCTTAAAATGTTATTTCACACTTAGTAAACAAAAATCCTTTGTTGTAGATTTGATTGAGGCCAACCGTGGCAGACAGCGCAGCGTTGAGTTCCGCCACTTAACAGGCAATGTGTCAAAAATTCTGCGATATCGGGAGAACGGACCTTAACACACTTGAAGTCAAAATATTTTATTATATTTATCATCTTTGACGATAAAGTTTAAAAGCTCCGAAAATCCGAAAAGCTGTGTTGTGGCCCGACATCGCGTTAAAAAGTTTTAAATAACTTCTGTAACTTTAAATATCTTCACTTGAAACTTATAAATTTTATAATATTTCATAATAAGTTCTTGTTTTTGATTACATTTGTTGAAATTAAATTTTAACAAGTTTAAAGAAATTTTAATTTAATTTAATTTAAAATGTGCTTGCTCTGAATAAGAAAAAAATATAGATATATTTCACTACTAAAAAAAATTAAAAGAAAGAGGTCTTTGTTGTGGTGCAGGGGCACACGCGTGCGATTGTAAACGTAGCGGTTATGGGTTCGATTCCCACTTGAAAGGATGATATATTTAATATTTTAATTTTCTCGCTCTGGTAACGAGGCATAGCACAGGGTCAAGTTCCGCCACTCAACACGCAATGCCTCAAGATTTCAGCGAAAGTGGGGAACGGAAATATCTTAATGAGGAATGATGATTTTATTTAAATATATGTGTATGTTATATACCGTGTAGCCTTCCTCGATAAATGGACTATCTAATATATTTTTTCTTAATTCGAACCAATAGCCCCTTAGATTAAGGCGTCTAACCAAAGACACGCTGCAGCTCTATAATGTTAGTACAGAGACGCTCAGTACGAGTACATGAGTCAGAATGACTCACTCAAGGCGTCAAAGTGCAAACGAACGTTGATTGAAATCATTTAACACTGAAACTAAAACTTCATGTACGATTTATTCTTGAGAATTGTATTTTATTATTTGTTTTGATTGCCATTATAAAATTAAACATTTTATACTAACTATTAAAGGCCGTCGTAGTGCAGTGATAGCATCTGTATACGCGATGGTTGTGTGTTCGATTGCCACTCGAAGGAATTAATTTTCATTTGCCTTGCTACCAAAACAAAGCTGTATCTAGCATCTACTAAGGTAGATTGAGGGAACCTAGTATTATTGACCAGTTGCCAGAACGAAGGAATGAAAACAAATTTTTATTTAAACATTCCCCCGAGTTGATATCGAACACAAAACCGTCACATTGACAGTGAAGCACTGACCCATTGCGCCACTACGGATTCTAATGCGGCTTACACTAATAGATAGAGAACACAAGAGATAAATTTAAATTTTTCTATAAGAGATTCATGTTATATTAGATTCAAAGGCGCGGATAAACATATTTTTAATTTTACAAAAACATATTGTTCGTTTATTTAGTCATAATCACGTAGTTCATGCGAGCTAAACTGTGAGTTAAGCGCTAGTTAATAATTTTAATATTTTTTCCCCGTATGTAACGTAGGCAGCGAGAACGTACCTGTACATGAAGGAAGTGGATTTCATTTCCGATCATTGAGTTCTATTTGTTTTCTAGTTTCTATTAGAATATTTTTTAGTTAAGTGCTTTTTTAAAATTGCTGTACGTGTTTTTTTTTTGTTTGATTTTGTTTAAATAACCTGTTATAGGTATTTATTGCACTATCACTGACACTAAACTAAAACTAAAGCTCATATTGTAGTTGTCTTATTTTACAAAAAGTGTTTACTAGTGATGTCAGTTCACTTGTCTCTTATAAATAAGCATTTATTACACAAAGGTGTAGATAAATTACCTAAACTACGAAAGTTCTAGTAGATTGGGGTTCAAGTTTAATTCCGATAATATTGATATTAATAAAATAATATGTATTATTTACATTTTTTTAATATTATATAAAACACCTATATCAATTTAATTACAAATGAAATACTCAAATAATATGCTTGAGGCCATCGTGGCACAACGGCACAGCGTGTAACTGTAAACACAACGGTTGTGGGTTCGTTTGCCACTCTGAGGATGAGCGTTATTTCTTCGCTCTGACAAGAAGACAAAGGGCTTCAATTTCAAAGTCTCGAAAAGTGGACAGACATTGGTGAGCGGAGAGTCGTAACTCTAGATTTTCTCTACCTACCCTGCTATATGCAGATTACAGCGGGATACTAAAAAAAATATTAATATGATCGATATACTAACAACATGATGACATCACTAGCCACATGTTACCCATATGACATTTAGTTCGGAAATAAAAGTAAAAACTCATGAGAAAGCGAAGAATCTATCCATAGTGTTAAAATATACTTTTTTGTTTTGTTTTAGCTTCAAGCTGTATCCCGCATATAGGAGGATAGGCAAAGGCTAGTGTTTAGATTCTCCACCCTCTGTTTTTCGCCGTTAATAGCAGAACTCAACGCCAAGACTATACTGTATGAGTGTAAGTAATATATGGATATTACACTTGAAGCGTGAAATATGGCGGAAAGAGGAGAATGGAAGTTTCTTAATGGGAACGGAGTGTCATAACTAGGTGCTCAGGTTCCCTGTGGCACACGTAACAAGGTAGGCATTGCGTATAAAATACTTGTAATATCTATAAAATATTTACAAAATATAATATCACTATTTTTAGCACTCAAATCAAATAGCGTTCACCTATTGTTCCCCTTCATTCATTCATTCATACCATCTATATCATATTCCGATGTAATAAAAGGGAAGGCAACCCTGTAAATAAAAAGAAATAAATATTAGTAAAGCTTTCAGTCCATTTCTAAAAAGCTTTCTAATGATTAATGATGATAGTCGTCGAGACATGTTATCAACTTCACTATGTGTTGAGTAAAGGGAAATAGTTCTTGGTAATATGAGGGTTATTATTGTATACGATGAGTGGGGGTTCAATTTATGATCTAGGAAATGTTACAATTTTTAGCTTCACGCTGCTCTGGATCTTATATATAGTACGATAAGAAATAAAGACGCTCTGTTTTCCATTTAAGACACTTGATATTGTGTAGCGGATTTTAAAGCTGCACTTTGTCTTACTAAAGCAAAGAAAAAAATAGAACCCACAACAATCGCGGTCATAATGAACCCCTGTCCTTGTATTTATACTAATCACGTAGACTTAATGGACCGCTGATTTCTCTAGAAATTCTCGAGAGGCTTTCCCTCTTTATCATATGAGAAAAATTAAAATACTAACAAAAGTTTAATAGGACTTTAAAAGTAATGATTAACTCAGCTTCAAATAAGGGAAGCATTGAGGCCGGTCGTGGCGCAAGGGCACTGTAAACGCGTCTGGTTGTGGGTTCAATCCCCACTCGAGGAAATGAAATATTTATTTAAATTTATATTTCCATTTCTTCGTTCTGGTGTCGAGGCAAAGCGCGGAGGTGAGTTCCGCCACGCAGCACGCAATGCATCCAGAATTAAAAATATGTATTTCACAGATAACATTGGTCTCTGATACATTTAAACACAGTGGGATAGTAATGGTTACGCAAAATATGTTTATATATATCTATATCAGCTTCACGCTGTATCCCGCACACAGCAGGGTAGGCAGAGGGAACCTAGTGTTAAGACACTCCGTTCCCCACTTTCTGCCGAATTCTGGAGGCATTGCGTGTTGAGTGGCAGAACTCAACGCCGCGCTTAACCTCGACACCAGAGCGAAGAAATGGAAATATAAATTTAAGTAAATATTTCATCTCCTCGAGTGAGGATCGAACCCACAACCAGTCGGATTTACAGTCACACCTCGTGGCATTGCGCCACGACTGGCCTCAAAATATGTTTAACCCCCAAATTACTTTAAAAACTTTATTATTCTCATGTAATGAAATATTGTGTTCATTACGTGGATAAATTAGTTTAGCAAAATAACTAAACGAATATACTTGTGTCTATATATAATAAAACAGTAAAAATATTTTGTCTGTACATTTAATAATTTTGACTGAAATCGATATAAAGACTAAAAAAGAATAATAGAAAGCAAAAATATATTTTTTTAATTTCTTGTCTGTCTGTCTGTCTATATGTATGGTCACATTTTTCTCTGAAAGTACTGAACCGATTTACTTAAAAGTTTCACCAATTGATTTGTTTTAACTCAATTAACTACTAAAGTTTGTTTCATCAAAATCGGTTCATTAAAAAAAAGTTATCGGCATTTATATATTTGAATGAACTCAAGGCATTAGTTTCCCTGCGAATGTTATATAGCAATCGCGCTGGTAAGATTCCTGGCTAAAGAATGACATTCGAAACGTCTTGGTTATATGACTGTTGATAAAAATATATATTTTTAAAGAATTTTTGTTCAGAGTACAAACAATAAAGTAAACAAAATTGAATTGTTAGTAAAGGTTACCTTCATAAATAATAACAGTTAAGTTTAAGCTGTAATTAATTCAATACATAGATAAAGACCGACTTGATCTTCAAACATAGATTCTTCGGTTCGTTCGTTCGTTTGAAATAAATCTATATAAAAATGCCTAAAACCAGCCTTTCTACGTGTACTCTGTAATAACTACATATTTACCAATTGTACATTTAGCCAATAATATACGTAAGTAATTTAAAAACTATACAGGAGTTAATATGCAATCATTGCAGTTATCTTACAAAGAATATTATGAATCCTTCAAATCAATAATTTAACATTTAAGGCTGTTTCTGAAAGAGTAAATTAAATTATTCACTGACATCAGCACATTTAACAGAGTTTTAAAATTATGATGAGACATACATTACATAGGTAAAAAGTACGTAATGTTACAAAAATATATATTTACGTATAAGAAATAATTAGCTTTATGTATATTTTAATAAATATCAAATATCAACATTGGTCGTATTTTTTTAATTCAAAACAATCAAAGTAGTAAAAAATCATATTAGAATATTACAGATTAAAAATCATATTAGAAGTCATTTCTTTTTATTAGATAATCATGTAACTTAAGCGGGCGAAGGCGGGCGGGCCGCTAGTACATAATACAGCGAATTCGAGATTTAAAACAGCGAATTTGGTGTGTAAAATGCTTTACGTCGTGTTACGTATTTAACAGGGTAGACAGTGAAAACTTTGTATCAAAACACTCCGTTCTCCACTTTCCGCACAGAATTCGAGATATTGTGTGTTGATTGGCGGAACTCAACGGCGCGCTTCTCATCTGTTATTACTCATATTAGGAGCAAGATGTTCGTCATGTTTGTAGTCAGAAAGATGATATATTTACATAAATATAACTAAAAATATTAAAATTCTAACTTTTAACAATAAACAAACAATATTTCTTGAAAATAATGTGTTATTCCTGACACAAGGAAACTAAAGTCAATTGCAAATATAATATTTATTCAGCGTTACTTACAACTGATTAATGTAATAAAACGACCGCGAAGTTTCCCATGAATAATGAATGCAGTGGAACACAGCCTCATTAGATTTGCTAATCTCATCTCATCTCGGCGTGGAGTCGATACGCCTTTGTTACTATATATTTATGCTTATTTTTTAATTTTTAAAGTGAACACTTGAAAATATCTTTTAAAGTGGTGGTAGTTTTTCCACATTTAGGAAACAAAGATATTTTTTATAGAAAGTTTGGAAGTAGAAATGGAATAGAAAAAATATTGGAAGCTTTCAAGATTTGATCTTTTGAAAACAGTAAACCTTTTCGCTATTTTTGTATACTATTTGTAGAAAGGTATGCTGTCCTTATATAGAGAGAACCTACTACTAAGACACACCGTTCTCAATTTGCAGGCAATTTTATTAATAATGATAAAACCCAACGCGGCGTTTCTAAAACCAGAGATGAAAAATTGAAAAAATATTTATTTCCATACTGAGATTTTTGGTTTTCGCGATTTTAAACAATTCCGGAATACAGTAGCTCCTCCAGATATTTTTATAATTTAATTAATTTATATTAAGTACTATAGTAAATTTAATAAAAAAAAATTAAACAAACATACACACTCACTAAATTTTGCACACGCACACATTAACCAACTGTTACAACACCACATGACATCACAAGTGACAACCTCCTTTTTTATAGTCGGTTAAAAAGTAATAGATTAATTTAGTTACACGCTGTATCCCGCCTACAAGAGGTAAGCTGGAGGGGACGTAAACTTTCTGCTATATTTTAATACATTGCGCGTTGATTTGTGGAACTCAACGCCGCGTTTTTTCTTATTGCCAGAGAAAAAAATGTTTATTTCTGTTTTATTACCCCACTAACCGGATTTAAGCATCAGAATTTATCTGTAAAAATCCAAAAAAAAGCCGTAACGAAAGCATAACAACAATACCTAAATATTCTTACGTAACCTAAAGAGATAAACACCGGAAATTACACCTAATTTAAGTAGAATATTAGTTACTGTCATCGTATCCGGTGAACGACTTCCGCTTTCAACACACATTTGGGCCCCACGTATTAAGGTGCTATAAGAGCTCTTTGGGGCCTCTCTGGGATTTCTATGAGTGATTAATGAAATTCTACACTTTAAGGTGTAGTAGGTGAGTTTGATTTGTTTTAAATGACATTAGACTTTGATTTTTTTATTAAGTATAATACGTTATAAGTCAATATTTACTTTGTATGTGTTTTTGTTTGTATAACAAAAAAGAATAATAAAATAAAAAATGTCTGTCTTATTAAGTCCAAAATCGGCGGCGATAAATTCCGTTACTGAACAAGCAATGCCTCAAGAATACGGCGAAAAATAGGGAACGGAAGTATCTGAATGGAGAATAGACTATCTTGACACTAGGTTCCCACGTTCCCATCGCTACCTGCTATATGTGGGGTACAGAGTGAAGTTCAAAAAAAAAAATTAAATCAGCAAAAGAATTCCGACGTTACGTTCTTGTCAAGATATGCGTAGTCGGAACGCTTGAAGGGTTTTAAAGACGCGAGTCCCGCGTAAAATCCCGCTACAATAATTTATAATGCCCCAATAACAAGAAAATCAACAAATATACATAAATATAGTGTAAATAGAAAAACCTACCTCGTTTCATTCCGAGTCGGGTTTCCAGGTAGTTCATTATGTATCCCAGCAAGGAGTCGTCCTTGTGCTTGAGACACACGTCGCAATAATCCTTGTTTACTTGTACCGGTTCCAGGTAATCTTCTACAGCTAGCTCTGGCTATGAAATTGTGTGACATAACAGGTTTATATAGTGTTTTATTTCATATATTTCTTTATTTCAGCAGGGTGACAGAGAATAACTTAGTGTTAAGACACTCTGTTTTCCTTGAGCAACGTAATTAAATGCCGCATTTTATGCGTGTGAAAAAAAAAATAATATCTAGCGGCCAGTATTTAGATCTCCACTGTGATTATAATGAATGCAGAAATACTATGAGAATGTGAGTGAAGATTCGTTTCTTAACTTTAAGTTAATAAAAAAATAAATTTAATAAAAGTATCGATATCAAAAAAAGCTTCACGCTATATCTCGCTAAGCAGATAGAATCTAGTATCAAGACAATCCATTCCCCACGCACCTAATTTTGGAGGCATGCGTCTTGAGAGGCGAAACTCAACCTCGCAGTTTCTCTAAAATGAAATAATTAATTCCCCGAATAGGAAATCGAACCCACAACCATCACTTTTACAGCTAGACGCTTTGCCATTGTGCTACGACGACCTCCAATATTACCTTTATCAAATGGAAAGTTAGGTATAGTATAAATGTAAAAATAAATACATTCAATAAAAGTTGGCTAAAAATTTATTTTCCGAAGTAATAAAACAAAAAAAAACTACAATCCTATATGAGTATAAATTGTGGAATCTCACGTAGGAAGTCATTAAAAACGAGTTTGAAACTTTATCCAATAAAACCATTTAAAAAGTTGCACTTTGAAAAAGAGACTGGCCAAGTGTCAGTTGGAATCACCAACTGAGGGTTCCGTACCAACTTCAAAATAGTAAGTCAACAGTAAGGACAACTTATAAAAATTAACAAATGTAAGCTTGAATTCGCAAATTTTGTGTGAAATTAACTACAACAAAAAATTGCAATAGTCAGTTCTGTGGTATATTAATCACCATGAAGGAAAAAACTGTTACATCGCGATATTTTTTTTAATTGTACGTGAAAGAGAAATCTTTATAGATTTTGATTATGCGGTGAATTTCAAACAATATGATTCAAAAGCAAAGCACAAGCGGTTCCTATATTTTGATTAGGTTGACTTAGTAGCAGTTCAGCTGGATACTAACCCGAGTTCTTCAGGAAAAGAATCTTTACAGACGGACAGACACATTGATTGACAAGTAAGTGATCCTTTAATTGTTCCATTTTAATTATTAGTGTCAATTTTAATAAATGTTCCATTTTGATTTATTTAGATACGGAACCCAAAAAATATAAAAATGTGTGAATTTAACATGAAAAACGTTTATATAAAACTGTAAAGGACATTAAGGTAATATTTGATTTTTTTAATATAAAATAGTTTTGGTTGAAGTTAGCTTCATTCATTACCGTAGTGAGTACTGCAGCAAACGCAAACATCGTGATTTAATTCAAAATACTGCACTGCACAGATATATTATATTTCTAGATAAGACTTTTATCTTTTATTCAGAAAAGATTATTCGTGTCGCAGCGGCACAATGTCTGGCTGTAAACGCGACGGATACATGTTCAATTTTCACCGGGACGTATGAATTATTTTGATAGCCTTGTGATCCGCGATGTCTCGTAAATTGTGTGGTGCGTGGGGATGGAGTAATACATCAACACTAGGTCCCTTTCCTAGGAACCTGGTATACGCAGGACTCAGTGTGAAGCTGAAAAAAAATATGTTGACTAAAGTACCAATTTTTTAAAGAAATTACAATCAAAGCCGTAATCCAATTTGCATAGGCTAATGAACATTTCTAAGTAAAGTTGTTGTTCTTTAGTCACAGACGCGGGTAATTAAATTGAGCTCTGACCTCTCATCTATCTAGTCATTTAATTCTTTCGTTTATTAAGTTACTTATAAATGTCACGCTGGCATTACAAGACATGATGCCCAAATAAATTGTGAGTGATTTTTTATAGAATATTATAGTAATAGGTAAAAATGAGGAAAACTAGCTTATATTTAGACAGTTCTTTAAGTGGAATTCGAACTCACAATCTATAGTTGTGGATTCGATTCTCACTCGGGGAAATGAATTATTTATATAATTAATATTATATATAAAATGCAGCGTTAAGTTTTACTACTTAATAGCTGTATAGATTCTCTCTGCCTTACCCTGACATATTACCCTGATATTATATTACCCTGATATATTATACAAAGCTTGAAAAAGAGAAGTGCAAAAAAAAATATATTATAATTACCTTCTGTTTTTCTTTTTCATTATCATTTATATCCCGTGGCACATGAACGGAGTCATACATATCCGTCGAGCTATTCTCATAAATATTGCCATTTCCTTCGATTGCCACATCTTTATATGTCGGTTGTTCTTTTTCCACAGTTTCTACAGCTTTCCTAAAAAAGGGTAACCTCAAAGACTGAAAAAGTTCTTGAATTTTCACTATACAAGGCCTCACTTGACTTCTTTGATTTTGTTTCAAAGTCATTTCTTTCGGAGTAACTTCATTGTAACATAAATCTTCATAGAAGTGATCGTCTTGTAACTTTTCATTCAATTCTTCTGATGCATTATAAGATTTATGCCTTGGTCTTGATTCAGCGATGTTATGTTTTTGAATATAAAGTGTATTTTCTGTTTTCACGGAATAGTAGCCTCTGTCATTGCTATTTTCAACTTTCGGAGATCGGGATTTTATATCGAAAAACGGATATTCGTATGAACTCAATCGAAAAAATTTTCTTGGCTTCTTTGTACTACCACTACCACCGTCCATTGGTACGTAGGAAGTGAGAGCTCGTTCTTGTTTCTTCTGTTGATTTCTATATAAAAAACTTTTTGGTGCTGTTATCTTCTTTAATATCTCTTCAACAGAGTTTATACTGCTAGTATTTTCTTGCTGACTTATTTTACGAACACTGACTGTTTGATACTGACTGTCGCTACGCAAATTAGTCTCTTTAATAGTTATTATATCATCATTTTTTAAACATTTAAGAAATTTCTGAGGATCGTTCATTACATTTTGAACGAAAGAAATAAATTTCTTGGCATTAACGTTCGGCCACAGATTTACATCCCCCTCAGAAAGTTCCTGTAAATTACGACACAGATAAGTGACCAAGTTTCAAAGTTTTGGGAAGTTTGAAAATTTAACCATTTAAGTTAATTTACAGTATTGATCTAATATAGTATAATTGATAATGGTGATAGAGGCGTGATATATATTTATTGGTGCCCCTTTTAGGGACTTGCGCAACACAAATATATCAGTGCTTAACTAAAGCGAATAATGATATTCTTGATTTTAACTTTGTTTTTTAACTATCTGGGGAAAAGAAGTGTCTTAGCACTAAGTTCCCTCTGCATACCCGTGCTATTCAAAGGGGAACCTAGTGCTAAGCGTGAGTCACTTTTGCTTTTTTTTTCTCTTGCTTCATACTCTTACAGCTTAACAAATTATTATATTTAATAATATAATAATAATTTATTTAATCAAGGCTTGGTCTACTTGTTAAGTTACATTTAAAACTTACCCTATGTTAGTATATACTTATTTTAAAAACACAAACATATAAATATATATACCTACATAAACTGTCTATTAACTGGTTATTAACTTACGCATAATTTTTCTCCGGTGATCTGTTTTTCTTTCACGCACTCCACAAATTCGGTCATATCCCAGAATTCCAGCAGTTTCTTCACTTCCATAACACTTAAAAGTTCTAAGGACGACATTTTTATACTAATTGTTCCTCAATGAATTTAAAAACATGGCTTTATATTTGCACAGACATTATACTTCTGAAGGAATAAAGACACGTGAGTTCTATGAAGTCAGACTTTGCTAAGTGGTAAGGTAAACTACATCAGTTATATTAGAAGAGGACTGTGCAAGAAAATATGGTTATAATATCAGAATATGAATAATTTGCACTGTAAATTATTTTATGACATGTAAGGAAATGTTCAAATTATTTTGAATAAAAAAAAGTTTTTTAAGATTCCGTAGCGCTAAAGAAAAAAACGAAACTCTTAAAGTATCAGTCTGTTGTTCGTCTGTCTATTCTTTAAAAAATCTCTGTTTTTAAATCTGATATATTTTTTGTTTGCCTATTTGAAGGCAGCTCATCACAAAAGCTGTCTTGTATTAAAGTATATAATATTATAAATAAATCCACTACCACACAGTAACTTTAACTATGGCGTCAAGGAATGTATAACTTTCTTTTATTATTATAACCATCTCGTTACTATAGACTTTAAATGTATTTACATACATTATAGCTACACTAACATATTGTTATCAGTATAACATTAATCGAATCGTATTGGACGAAATGAAACTCATTGGGAAACCAAACACAATTTTAAATCATACTCAAATTAACTCACTCATATCACAAACGTCCGTAGTTTAAATGCTTCAAAAATTTTAATATTTCCAACACACTAGCACCGAGAGAGACTTCAAAGTAATGTGCAGAATGAAGAGCTTAATTAGTTAGATTGATACTGTCCTGTCGACCTCGATCTTAGAGTGGATAGCGGAGGTGAGTGCAATGTCGATTCCTGCTCAAAGCAAAAATTTTAGTAAAGACATGCAAAGAGTATGTGTGTTATGGTTAACTAATTAGTTTATACTTTAAAGTTTCTAGTGAAAATCAAAATCTAAAAAGTAAATTTAAATATTCTTTATTCAATTAAGCCATTAGGTACAAGTACTTTTGAATTTAACTTTAATCAAGTTACATATAGATGTCAGTAGAAGTTGTCAGTCCTACAGGAAGCTATCCCCTGCTCGGAGGGAAGTTCTGCTGAGAGAACATAACAGTTCCTATTTTAAAATATGTAGATATTTTACGATCTGTTGGGTATACTAGGATAGGTAGCAAAAATTTTGTGTAAGGCACTCCGTTCTTCCGATCAGCAAGTTTTAGACGAATTAATAAATAAGTGGCGTAGCTTAACGCTGTGCTTTATTTTATTAAACGACGATATCAAACTAATTTAAATATAAGTAGAAAACCACTGTGTATACGTATATAGTAATTATGTTATCTTTATTATAAATATTAGTTTTGTAGCAGTTATACTTGTACAAACATCTATCGTCTTGTGGACTCAATCTCCACTCGCTAGAATTAATATTAAAATATTAGACGAAGCTCAGTGTTGATTTTTCCCACCCTACACGTGTAGGGTACAATTGAAGGGAAACTCACTTTCCGTGCAATTTTACAGAAGAAAGTAGTGTATTAACACACTAATATTAAAATAACAATAGTTTGGCTTTTGTTATTATAGACAGTTTTAATGTGGTGTGAAACTAAGTGTTTTAACATCAGATTCTCTGCCTACCCGTATATAAAAAATAAATTTTAGATAGAGGTTTTGTACTAAAAAAATCTATAGGTAGGTAAACACATAGGTTAACCTATATACCTTGAAAGCTATATTCGCGTCGAGTCGGACTTGTCCTTGTTAGGCAATGATAGTGGGTTAGATACCATTCTGTTAAATAAATATTTAAAATATTCTCATTTTTCCTATCTGTAAAAATGCGGACGCAATCGCTCGAAAATTGAGTCAAATTAGGGGACGGAATGTGGGTATAATCACTAGGTTCCCTTTATCTATCCCGCTATGCGTGAAGATAATTTAAAGAAATATAATAAAAAATGCCGCTCGTGGCGCAGGGGCACAAAGTATGAATGTAAACGCAACTGGTTGTGGGTTCGATCCTCACTCGAAGAAATGAAATATTTACTTAAATTTATATTTCCATTTTTTCGCTCTGGTTTTGAGGCGAAGCGCGGTGTTAAGTTCCGCCACACAACACGCAATGCCTCCAGAATTCGGTGGAAAGTGGGGAACGTGGTGTAACTTAACACTAGCTTCCCTCTGCCTACCCTGCTGTGTGCGAGATACAGCGTGAAACTGATTTATTTTATGTATTTTTACTTATAATAAAAAATGTTGTTTCAATCCGTCAATCATTGTTATTAGAACGGTAAATACCATTACTCGTCGACAGTCAGCCCCCAATTACTGTTCGATATTGAATTTGTAACTTCGGCACAAATTACTTATCAAGTTAAAATCTATTTGCATAAAATATTCGAAGACGTTTCGAAAACCGTTTTTCAGTTTGTTCATTGGGAAATTAATATATTTTAATTATTGAAATTGAAATGGCTCCTTTATTACTTATTTACATAGTCAACCCCACTCTGGGTTTGATTGTTTTTTTGGAAAATATTTATTAAATATAGGGGAGAGTGACCAATATTGGGCCGGCGCTTAAATTGGACCGATGTTATATCTCAGTCAATTAATTTCATTTTATTTTTCTGGCAACACCACAATATGCGACGGTAGTGCCACTAACACTCCGCCAAATTGTATTGACGTCGAACATGCATCATAGCCGTGACGTTGTTAATAATTGATAAATTGTTTTTGTAGTGTACTGGTATTATTTTTGAGCTTATTGGCTAAGGATATTCTTGAACGTGAAGGTAAGTTACAATTTCGTAAATATTACTTAAGGAAACAAATTTTATTTGTACTTTACTGTTTAATGTGCTAGTAAAATAATACAAATCTTTAGAGGTTATGTTTAATTTTTTTGTGGCGAACCGTAACACTACCAAGGTCTGTATATTGGACCACACTCAAGTTCCTTAATTGTACCGGTCCAATATATGCCATCTGCATATATTGGACCGGTACAATTATTAATAATTTTGATGTTATTATCGAAAGCCTAAGCTATTGTTGCAACATTAAGAGCTATTATTATTGATTTTTATAATACTTCAATTTCGTTTGAATAATTCAAAGATTTGATTGAAAGTTTAAATAAGTATTTTTATTCATAATTGACTTTATATATTAACAAAACAAAACTAAATAAAAACTAAATAAAGTGTTGATAATGTTTAAAGAATAAATATTAATAATAATGATTCGTAATTATAACTTTTCTTTACTTAATTCCAAATTATTCCTATAATTTAAGATTTGATTCAATTTAGGGACCTGGTGGTTCAATTTATGGTACCGTTGCGTACCGTAATTTGGACCAATTGACAACCTTTAGAAATTTACTGTTATTTATAGGTTACCATTAGGTTACAATATCAACGGAATGATATTATATAGATAAAGAAAGCACTTCGTTCAAACCCACCATGGAAGAGGCAATGTTTTGAATTTCTGTGTCTTGAGACTATGCATACATACTCTGCCCTAAATGTGCGATACATCGCGAATCTAAAACAAATATATACATGTTTGACAATAAAAGATTAACTATTATTATTTATAAATTTGAGACTGTCATCTTGGCGTAGTCCCAAGATGCGCGGTTGTAAACGCGACGTTTGATGGTTCGATTCCCACTTGAGGGAATTAATTACTATTTTCATTTGCTCGCTCTGGTAACAAGATAAAATCTGGTGCTAAGTGCTGTCATTCGATATCTGTACGTGCGAAACGGAGTTCCTTAACACTACGTTCTCTGTCTAGCCTGCCTGCTAAATGCGAGAGACACTTTTGTTTAAAATTTTACAATGTCATATAAAACATTTTCTTTACTGAGTGACTGAGATAAACATATACGTAGATAGATACCTATTACCAACAAGCTATTTATTACCTTTTGCGTTCTGTTATGCTTAGTTTAATCTGTTCAAAGATAAAATCCAGGCTCCCTCACAGGATATCTCTAGATACTCCATCGCCCAGGAGAAAAAAAATCCATCTCTCAGTCTTACAGTCCACGAAAACAATATTGGAAGCGACGACGATTTAACAAACTTAACAGTAATTGGATGAAGCAACATGTTATAGTTATTTACGAGACGAGAAGCAAAGTGGTGAGATCATCGCACCGTCTGACACACCAATCAACTTGCTACTAATTTAAATTAAATATTACATATTCAAATTAAACAGCGTCGTTCAATTAATTTGAAAAGACTAAAGATTGAGTTTAAATAAATTTATTTCTTGAGGACGTCATAGCGTACTGGCATAGTGCCGGAGTGTAACCGCGATGGTTGTGAGTCTGATCCCCTCACGGAGTATAATTATATTTAAATTGCTTTCTTTCTCCCCACTCTTGTAAACAAAGTGTGGCGTTAAATTCCGCCACTCAACAGGAACTATTTTAAAAATTGGGGAGCCTAGTGTCTTAACATTACGTTCCTTCTACCTACCCTACAAAAATGTGAAGCTGCTTTCTCTGCTTTCTCAATGATTTTGAAATTTCATGTCTATAATACTACAGTCACACATGATAAAGAAAATCATGAAAATTAATCAATTGTTTACATTTAATACGAAAACAAAGGAATCCATCAAATGAAATACTGCAGCTTATCTGATATCGCTGGCTGATAGTTATTGAGGGTACGCGATAATACAAATAGTACACAATGTTGCACAATAATTTCTTTATTTTATATATTTTTTAATGTAAACTGTACATTTTTAGGCATATTTTTTTCTTAAATATGACAGGTAAAAGCGAATTCTTCCTTTTAGTATACTTTCAGTCAGTCTTCAGCTTACCCTACAAAGCACGTCGTACATCTTGTGTGCCACTTCCGCTCCTCCGAAGCCAATATAACATGAATTGTGGCTAGGATGGACCTTTCCAGGTGTGACCGACAGTTGATGCCTTGCCCTCCCAACGTAGAGGGTCTCTCCAGACATCGTCCGTCCTCCTTCGATAGCTCCAGGTGGAATGTTACCATTTGTCGCCGGAACCCATCTCAAGTTATCTGGTCTTGCGCACAAAACTTCAATATTCTGAACCGGGATCTCTTTTCCATCATACATGACGGAAGCAGCATTATGTCTGATAGATAATTTTCCAGGTATCAGGTCGCCATTATGCCATGCCCTTATAACCCATAGCGGACTGCCATCCCATCCTTCGTGTCCTCCAATCACAGCTTTCCCTGACAGATTTAGAGCTGTAGTGGCTGTAGATGGAACCCAGTCGTAATCGCCTCCTGATTGAGATATTTGTACTTGTTCGGATACCGGCTGACCTGAAGTTTCCCCGTTGTATATATAATTTGTTATGTAAGTTGGTTGACTTGCGTCTTGAGGTGGCGGCGGATGTGGCATCATTGGTACTGGTAGCATGACAGTTCCAGGAACGTAGTAAGGCATTGGGGGGTGATTGTGATTTTGAGGGTATGTATGAGGTTGAGGTGGTCCCCATCCTGGAGGTCCATAGTACGGCGGTGGAGGAGGTCCAGGTGGTGGAAAACTCATTTTCACAATATAACTTGTATTTCAAAGATCACTGATATATTTCACTAACAGGTTAGCTAAAGTACTGTGTGCTCGATATCATAAATCGCTTATATTATTCGCTGGTTTAATCTTATCAATGCTGATATCTAATTCACAGCAGAGATATGATATTGGCATGAATCATTGCTGTTCTAGATTACTCACACAAATGTATGTATGTACTTTCATGTGATATGTAAAAACAATGCATATTTTGTTTATCACTTTATTATTGGTAATTACTTTTAGTCATGTCTTAAAATATGCAATCTTACGTGACGCTGCGCTTATCATTGTTTATATCAATATAACCATATTTATTTTTTTGTAAAAAAGTTAAGTAAATTATTTGTATGAAGAAAACAAATAGTTATCGTAGTCGTTAATAACTAACTGGCTGTAGTTTGATCTAATGATGGCCTACTTAATATTTTTAACTCATAAACAGAGAAAGATAATAAACCACTATGCATAAATTAATTAATATATTTGTATAGAAAGTCACATAATCTTAAATACTAAAATAATTAAAATAAGTTATTTATAAATATATCATTCATCTTTTTAAATTTAAATCCGATAAAGTGCAGTATACTGACCAGTCGTCTTTAATTAGTATTTTTTTTAATTGGAAGGAAATACGTAGACGCGGCGTTGAGTGCAGCCACTCAACACGCAAGGCCTCGAAGCATGTGGGGAATGAAGTGTCTTAATGTTCCCTCTGTCTATCCTGCTTACTGCAGGTAGTAAGTAGCCTGAAGCTAAAAAATAAAAGACAAATTAACAGAAACTTATAAGATTATGATAATATCAAATATGACTAATGAAATAAAGTCAAGAAGTATATTTACTTATATTTTCATAAATTAAAATGTAGCTTAATTTTAATTTAAATATAACCTTAAAAGTTATTACTTCTCCTACATTTATTACTATAGGTACATTTTTATAATAGACATTGAATAGAAAAATAAAAAGTATGTAATTGAATAGGTTAAAAATCAATTTTGTTATATACCCATACAACAAATGTGATTTTTAACCTATTGTTATCCCACAAATATTGATTGTATTTTAGTATTTGTTGTTATAGCGAGAACAAGAATATATCATATGTGAAAATCTCAACGGTTAGTCTCTCGGTTAGGAGATAGAGCCTGGTGACAGGCGGGCAAACAGACACCGAAGACCTACTGATAGTCTTACCCTATGGGTACGTACATACATATATATTACAATTTTATTATTACATAAATATTTTAATTATAACTACAAAATACACATTGTATTAATATTTATACTTTAAGCACGTAATGTGATAAAGTTATATTAAATATAATATAATTTAACTTTTTTTAATAGAATACATAAAATATTTATAAGTAAAACAAGAATGAATTTAGTCAAGAGTCAAAAGATTTTATAACATGAATCCTCAATTAATGATCTTGTAGGTAATATGATTTTTTTTTTATGGAAAAGGACAAAGCAAACGAGCGTTCGGGTCACCTGATGGTAAGTGACTACCGCCGCCCACGACCCCGTGCAACACCGCGGCGCGTGGGAGGAAGTTCCTACGAAACCGCACAGTAGTGGATTGTCACGTATCCAGGTGGTGTGGATGATATTTATTATGTTTCTTGTTAAATGTTTTGTTATAAAATAAATTAATGTGATTTACTAATTTTAAATTTAAGATGATTTACGGTGAAACAAAAACATGCTGTTAATAATTTATAAAGCTAATCGAGCACTCAATCTACTCGTATACAAATTTTCTACAAATAGCTACAAATTGTGTACAAATAGCTACGAGTGCTCCTAAACAACATACTGTACACACGGAATTAAATGACATATCGTTATTCTATAACCTATAATATGAAGTTTATATTGTCGTAATTTTAACCAAAGTTCAACTCAGATTCAAGATTCCAAATGTTAAACATAAAACTCCGAACTAAGACTTGAAACCCAAAACTCAAAGTCTACGTGAGCACAACAGCTCTGAACACGCAGCGGCGGCCGTGCATGAGCGCCGGCCACACGAAGGCGCGTATGAGGTCGGAGCGGGACGGGCCGCCTTCTAGACGCACGTGCTTCGTTGGCTCCATTACCACTGTAACGTATTATACAAAATACTCTTTATAATGTGATTTTTGATTATTATTATATTACTTATTTATGTGCTTTTCATATATTTTAAATAACGTATTTATTTTTACATGATAACGTCACTAGAAAACTGTGAACTGTGATTTTCATCGATATATAAGACGTTATCGTATCAATAAAATTCTTAATTTTTCTGGTCCAAACAAATTTGGAAAATTCTTTATGAATAGGTGATTCATCAGGAAGTACTACAGTGTATATAACATGACGTGAGTAGTTAGTTAGTAATAGAGGCAGAGGGCACGCACCGGGCGTGAAGTCGGTGTCGAGGCGCAGCGGCGCGTGCAGCGACAGCGCGAGCGCGGCGCGACACGCCGCCGCCGCCAGCGCGTGCAGCGCGCCGCAGCGCGCCACGCACGGGTACTCGCGCAGCGTCGACGACACCTGCGCACACGTCGCACGGCGACGGACTCGTTAAATTATATATACCTTTTAAACATTTTTTAAAGTGTTGCTCCACACTTAGGAAAGAAAAATACTAACAGGGGAGCTTCCGGGAGGCGCGGGTTCGAGTCCCGGTACGTTCAAATTTTTATACGTTTTCTAAATAGGTAATATATACCTGATTAATAACGGTCCTTTCGGCGTCACCCAGCGGGAAGCTGTGGGCATTGGCGCGCAGTACTCGTGTAGCAGCCGTCACCAACGCGGCGGTGGTAGCGGATTCGGTTCCCTCTGAGCACCCGAGCAGGGCTTTCACTTCATTTATACGTTTCTCACGAAGGCTTATCGCTGCTCGGAAGGATAGCTGAAATAAATATATTTTTTTTAGCTATTTCAAAACAGTATTTATAAAAATATCGTGCTATATATTTTTACAGGTGAAATAATTTATCTTTTTTTTTTAGTAAAAGACAATAGTTATTATTAAATAGTTATACACATTCAAATAATAATAACTAAATTTGAACTAAAAACTAGAAATCTAAATTTAAACCTAGAAACCTTCAATTTTAAACAGGTGTCTGTTAAATAAGTTAAGAAAAATATAACTGCAGTAAGTTCTGAAGCGCTTGGTAGTGACGGTGTGAGCCGTAGAATGATATGTTTGACACTAAAGTTGGGCGTTATAACAAACAACAGATAATATAATTCATTATAAATTTCTAATGTTCTAATCATTATTTATTTTCAACACTGACTGTTATATAAATAACAGTCAAAATATTCATTATCTGCTATAAAATGGCGTGTGGCGCCTCGGTTCGGTAATGATCGGAAATATTTAGTAGTTGTTCGGCCTACATCGACTCCAGCCAAGGTCAAATAAAATAATGATGGCGAACTTCACATCGTATAACCTCGCACAAATATGAGCTTTAACTCAATGGCAGAAAGGCCAAATATTACTTACATTAAAATAACTAATAACAAAAATATTAGTCTGAACTTCGTACATTTTGTCATTGTGTTATATTTACGTTGAAAATAATATAATATATTACAACAGTTTAAAATATCAGTTAAAAAAATATAATATAATGAATAATGCATTATAAAAATATAACAGTAACGCCCAACACTATTTGACACTCGATCGAACTTTGTCGGTTCTTAATCATATTATTAATTATTCCCTCTTTTCTGGTTCCTTCCCAAATAGTTGGCGAGTTGCTCACGTTATCCCAATTCCTAAAATTCCAAGCCCTACATCCTTTTCTCACTATCGACCAATCTCAATTCTTCCTATTCTTTCAAAATTAATTGAACATGTGATTCACTGTCAACTCTCATGTCATCTCATTAAACACCGATTCCTTAGTCCATTTCAATCCGGATTCCACCTGCGACGAAGTACGACTACCACACTGATTAAGATTTGTGATGACATTAGATACGGTATCGACAATCAGCAAGTAAGTATCATTACTCTATTAAATTTTTCTAATGCCGTTAATACCGTAGACCACGATGTACTTCTTGCTGTCAGATTTTTAAATGTGTCTCCTATTGTAATTAAGTGATTTGCTCGTACCAATGTGGCCGCATTCAGTGTATTCGGACAAATAATACACATTCTTCTTGTTCTCATCTTCGAGCTAGTGTCCCCCAAGGCAGCATTCGTTCTCCACTTCTCTTTTCCATTTTCATTAACTCCATTACCAAATCTCTCACCTTACCTTTCCATCTCTATGCTGACGACTTACAAATTTATATCACGGCATCCATTGATGGTCTCCATAGTGCTATTGCTGCCCTCAAGGCAATCTCCTTACTGTTAGCTCTTGGAGTAAATCATTTGGTCTGTCTATAAATGCTTGTAAATCACGGGTTGCTCTATTTGGTAGTCATCAGCAGCTATCCAAAATCCATTTACTATCTCTTTCTCCTGTAGTGTTCGACGGAACTAATTTAGAGTAACACAATAGTATTAAAAACTTGGCCTCAATATGGACAATTCCTTTTCTTGGCTATCCCATATATCTGAGGTAAGTAGAAAATTCGTTGCTGTGATTTATCACTTAAGACGTTGGAAAAATTTCCTTTCCACAAAAACTAAAATATCCCTTGCCCTAACTCTTCTCTTTTCCTTTCTTGATTACGCCGATGCATGCTACTAATCAAGTTGGATCGTCTACAAAATATGGCTATTCAGTTCATATTTGGACTTAAAAAATACGACCACATCACCGCCCCATCAGAGCGCCTGGTCGATTTCCAGTAGGCGCGGGTTCGAGTCCCGCTGCGTTCAATGTTTATACGTTTTCTAAATAAGTAAATCATATTTATTTACAAAATAGCAGAATAAACAGACGATACTCATTTAAATTTAACAGAGCCCCTTGGAACGATTTAATTCGCTGAAGACTGAGTTGAAAAGAATATTCTTTTCATTTTGACAAAACAAAAGAAATGTGAAATGTCTGAATGTTGTTTGTTGAAATTTTATTATTATCAAATCTTTATTGACACTCGCAAGGTTAAGGACACAAGAATTACCAAAATCGGTCAGCCAGTTTGGTCCTTACGTCGTTACATACTAATAATTTCGCGTCGTGCAGTTACTCCTGTACTTACGACAGCAACAGAAAACACAATCTTGTATTTAAGATTGGGCGTCGGCTTGAGCGGCTCGAGCGCGGCGAGCGCGGGCAGCGTGTCGGCGGCGGCGCGCGCCCACACCGCCGCGTACTGCGACACCAGCTTGCTCCTGCAGATTGTGTTGAGGCATTTAATAAATCAGTATCCCGCACACAGCAGGGAATCTAGTGTTACACTTCGTTTTTACACTTTTTTTCGAGTTCTGGAGGCATTGTGTGTTGAGTGGCGAAACTCAATGCCGCATAATAATAATATAATTTATAAAATACTTTGAACCCTAAATGCGAACGAGTGTAAACCCGACACGTTGTGGGTTCGATTCCCATTTGGGAAAATGAACTAATTAAAATTTTCACTTCCTCGCTCTGATAACGAGGCAAAACGTTTCGTTCAGTTTCGCCACTCAGTACGTAATGCCTCCAGAACTCGATGTAACGGAAAACGGAAGCGTCTTAATGGGAAAGGAGTGTCTTAACACTATGTTCCCAGGTTCCCTCTGACTGCACTGCTATGTTTCTGCTACGTCTATGCCTTTATTGTCTAACACTTCCCAAATAACAATTATTTTGTCAATTGTAATATCTTTATTTAAAATACACCCACCATCGATTTCATTTAATAATATATTTATTTACCAATTTACTTATTAACATAAAGCTTTTTCTTCGCTCTGTTCATCCTGAAAAATCAGGATAGAGCGTGAAGCTGGGGAAAAAAATGTAATCTCACGTATCAGCATCCTGATGTGAATCATCGCTGTCCGAGTGATACCCGTCGCTCGCCGAGTCAGTGGGGGACCGCGGGGCAGGCTCTGTGGGTATTTGCATTTCATTCATCTGCGACAGGAGCGCCGCGCAGCCGCGGGAGTAGCTCATGAGGACCCCGGCTACTGGCCTGGAAGATCATTTGTTGTGTGTTCATATGTATATTTAGTGTCTTTATGGAGTAAAGAGTGAGAGAGCTTGGAGCCTATGCTCTCTTCTTTTGTAGACACTGAACTTATGACGGTGGTGGTGTGCTAGTAGTTTTTTTTATAACTCCATGCTGTATTCCGCATACAGCCGAAAAGATAGAGAAAACTTAGTTTTCAAGCACTCCGAGGTCCATTTTCCGCCCAATGCCGGAATTTAACGCCGAGCTTAGTCTTGTTACCAGAGCGAGAAAATGAAAAGAAAGCGTTCTCCTTAGTGGGAACGTACCCACCGTCGCGGTCACAGTCAGACCCTTGTGTCACTGAAACACGACAGTGTACGTGGGACACGGTGTGAAATTAAAAAAATCGTATTGACTATTATCAAAATCATTAATGTTATCATCAATCTTAATTCAAAATCTTTACCATCAACAACAACTAATTCACAAAAGAAAATCTAAAATTCTAGGAAAATTTTATATATTCCAGATCATTCTAATTAACTTAAAAACAAATGAATCAGCGTAACAAAGTAGAATACACATAAACAGTGCTAATTTGCTAGTGAAGTAACGGAACAATACGGTGATATAATCGTTCTCATAGTGAAGGAAAGTTTTACGTAATTTAGCGTAACTTAGACATCACTTTAAGTAATTTATCATACTATTATAGTAGAAAGCCCTGTTTTGTTAAAAAATCGCAAGATATAGCGCGGTGTTGGGTTCCACTACTCAATATCAAATATCTCGTTAGACGGTCACTTCCTTATAAGTAAAAATTCGGTCTTTTTTTTAAATAGCATTCTGAATTTTTGAGGCCGTCGTGGCGCATCAGCATATATCGATTCGATTTCTTACTTAAGACTTAAAAGAGAATTAATAAATATGGAGCTAAACACAAAACGTAACAAGACAAAACGCGACGTTGTACGTTTGCCGTGTACGTCTGACAATTGTACTTGTTAAGTTAATTGGAGGTTACAGGTTCAAATGCAACTTTCTAGTATCAAGATTTCAACTTGAATCATAATTCTTTAATTTTATAATTACAAGTAAGAGTTATGTACGTACATTCTAAGTAAACGAGGTAACTGTGACCTCAGGTACAGTGGACTACATAGAAACAATAACATGGAAACTCATGATGCGTGCGTGGTAACTAGCATTTACTTAGGTTTTTTTGATAAATGGACTATTCTCCACAAAACTTAGAAACAAATTTAATATAATCTCAGGAACTACTCTGAGAATACCATTTCCTGAGATGCTATCACTTGCGAGCTTACCCGAGACAAAATATTATTTGTTTTATATTCAATCGGTAAATGATTTATTTTTACTTTGAATTATTTTGGTTTCTTTTATTTCATACTAATCTTATTTTTGTTTACGTGATTTACGCACGTCAGCAGAATGAGTCAAGGAAGAAAGGTTTTGTCAAGAACACAATATCCATGATACTGGAAGGTCACGTAAATACTATGAGGATCGTCAGAGGGCACGTAGAAGAGGTTGATGACAGTAGACGAGGCTAAAAGAGGCATGCAAAAACCATGGTGTATGATGCTCCATTCTCTCTGACTCTTTTACTAAAATATATATTAAAATAGACAGCATTAATAATAAATAAATACAATTTAAAAAATATATAATAAAACAATGTAAAAGCATTCTGGTTTCAAGCATTGAATTACAAAAAAAAATGTGTAAAGTCAGTCAGTAAACAGATTCCGTAAAAAGCAATGTGAGATTCAAAGAAAATCATTTTCTAGTGAAACTAATAAGACACGTATTTTTAACTAAGTGGTATTCATTTAGCAAACTGCTAATTTCTTAAGTTTCTAAAACTCATTGAAAAGTTGTCTTTTGTTTACAAGGATTTATTTATTTTAATTAATTTTTAAAGCTTTACGCTGTATTCCGCATATAGCAGGGTGGGCAGGGTGAACCAACTATGTTGAGTGGCGGAACTCAACGCCACGTTTTTTCATGCACATCAGAGAAAAGAAAGAAAAATAAATCATGACGTCGGTCGTAGTTCTTTCTCCACTTCACTCCACTCTCACTAACTCGCGTTGCGAGGGTCACGGACTGTTTAAATACCAGGTTCCTTCTCCTGCATTCCCTAGAAGGGTATGTGGCAGACAGCAGCGTGAAGCTAAAAAATCTATTTAAATTTCTATTTCGGTGACGCTATAAACACCTTTACGGTCGTTAATAAGGAATTTCACATTTCATATAACGCTATATAATAAAACACAGTTTTACACAGATTATTCAACACTACATGTGAAGTAAACAATAAGATTAGTTTTAGCGATGTTAAAGTTGAATGGAGTGAAATCTACAATGTAAGACTAACAATGGTTGCGATTTAGCGCTTTCTGCGAGTTACTTTTATGACTTTGCAACGGCGACTAACTGTTACTGATTCTGTCGTAATTAGTAATTCTGTCTATCTTATAGACTTATAGAGCCTTCCTCGGTATATGAATTATCCAGAAGAAAATAATTATTAACTTTGTTAAATTAAGTAGTTATAGAGGCTGTCATGGCTCGGTAACAAAAGCGTATATACGAGGCGTTGAATTAAGAAACAGAACAGAAAAGTGTCTTAATGGGAACGGAGTGTCTACGTTCTCAGGTTCTCTCGCATAAAGCGGGGTAGGCAAAAAGAAACTAGTGATAAAAAGTCTGTTCTACAATATTCCCACAATTTTGAAATATATTTTCTTATTAAGCAATTCGTCTTGCCAGACTTTGTTATTATTCGTTAAACTAAACATCGAACCCACAACCATCGCGCATCTTTAGACCTTATCCTACTACGCTACAAAACAATCCTACAAAATACTTTTATTTTATTTTTTTCATACAAAAATAACTAACGTGAGAACTTTCGTTATTACGTAATCTAGAAATGACTTATTGAAACTAGTTGCTGTTTTATAACAGCATGTTATATATGTATAATTGAGTGTGTATATTTAATTATAATCTTTTGGCAGCTTTTATAAGATCTATTATTAAACATTATATAGACTCTAAACGCGACAGTTGCGGGTTCGATTCCTACTCGGAGGATAAAGTTATGTTTGTTTCCTCGCCCTGATAACAATACAAAGCACGGCGTTGATTTCCGCCACTCAAGACACAATAGTCGTAAATTTTATATGCAAGATACTGTATGAAGCTAAAAAAATATATAGCCATTCAAATTTAGTGGCGCAGCGGCACAAGCGGGTAATTCTAACGCGACGGTTGTGGGTTCGAGTTACACTCAAGGGATTCATTATTATTTATTAATATTTTCACTACTTCACTCTGGTATCAAGGCAAAAGCGCGGCGTTTAGTTCCACCACTCAACACGCAATCGCTCGAAAATTCGGCAGGAAATAAGCAACGGGGTGTCTCAACATCTGAATCTGAATCTCTGAAAAAAAATATGTCAAATGATGCATATATTGAGGCCATCGTGTCGCAGCGTCTAACTCTAAAATTGAAAGATGTAGTTATTCCCATTTTGAATTATTTTCATTTCTTCGGTAATAATGTTCGGCGTTAAGTTTCCCCCTCAACAGGTATTCAAGTCGCGAAAGGAATGTTTTAAGATTAGGGTCTGTAAAGCGTAAAGCTGACGTAAGCATGACGAGTTCTGAGTAAAATTTATACAATTACGAGTATATAATTATGCCTAAACTTTAGAAAAAAATTAATAACCACAGTCATAAAAAATATAAGAAAACATGATTTCCTCTTCCTCAATAAGTAGATTATATCACTTACATCCTGTGAGTAAGTCTATGCACTCGTAACCATTTCATAATGTATAATCAATCATTTTAGTCTTCAGTCCTCTTTTGAATGTGTTTCTTTTATTATGATTTTAATTCTATTAATAAAAACTGGACAAACGCAAGTCGGGGTCGCCCACCGAGGGTTCCTTATAAAAATTGGCGGTCTCGAGCTTTTTCTCAAATTCAAGTCTAGCTTAGCCAGAACCCCTTTCTGATACCTCACTTGAACTGCTAACTTTTAAGGCTATTATTTTTTTAGGATTTATCCATAAATGTATGGTTTTCAGATTTTTTTCTGAAATAGTACTACTTGTAGATGCTAGCTGCCAATTTTCTTAATTCTAGTTCAACCGGAAGTACCCTATGAATTTTGAGTCCCTTGATAATGTCGAAATAAGCGTTTTTGTGAGCCGTTTACCTTTATCTTTTTTTAAGTAAATATATTAAAGATTTTTTTTTCAGGAAATCATGTCAATCACTCAATACCTCCAAGCGATCCTGACATAAAGGCACAACGAAGAGTTTATATTTTCATTTCTCCGCGGCATTGAGTTCCGCCACTCAACATGCAATGTCTTCAGCATTCGGCAGAAAATGGGGAACGGATAGTATTAGCACCAGGTTCCCTCTGCCTACCATGTTGTGTATGGGATACAGCGTAAGCTGATTTGATTTTTAAAATTAATTTAATAGTTGCTGATTGTTACTTATACCGACTTTCAAAAATAGTGTGATTTTAGTAAATATTTTTCAGCAAAGATAACACTATTGTGGGTGTGGGTAGTAAAAAAATACAGTTTGATGCTGTCCCCGTATTTTCGAGACATTGTGTGTTGATTGAAGGAACTCAACGACGCGCTGTGTGTACCAGAACGGGTAAAAATAATCGAAAAAATATTATTTCTCCGAGGAGGGCTTGAATTCACTACTATTGTGATTGCAGTCGGAATCTGTCTCACTGAGCCACACCGGCCTTGACGGCTTTAATTTAATAGTTTTATTTAGCCCTACAGTATAATTTACTGTATTATACGTATTTACTTAATTATGCTAAGTTATTCGTGGAAAAAATTGCGCTGAATATAAAAAGGAAGCTGTAATTATCAATTTATAATTTCTTACCTNAATGTTACTCTTATAGATTCCTGGATATTTTATAGGATTATCACTGCTGGTAGGTAAGTAAATTTAGTTCATAACTTTTATATATTAATTTTAAATGTAGAATTAGTTTTAAAATAATTAAACTTAGAGAGCTCTACAAACAGCTGTTACTATTTTTGCACCTACCTACATTATCTTTATTTATTATATAATTATGCTAAGTTATTCGTGGAAAAAATTGCACTGAATATAAAAAGGAAGCTGTAATTATCAATTTATAATTTCTTACCTTGTATCACTCAAGTCCAGTGTCGGATCACTCCTCTTTATTTGTCCAACGCAGGCAAGAACAGCTTTGTCACTCTCCACTCTAGCTGACAGCGACGACACTAGTGTCGGCAACTGCCTTAGAGCTGGTTTGTCGATGATTGTCAGTAAGGACTTGTTATCGATAAGTCTCCGCTCTACGTCAGCGTGAGAGAGAGCTAGCAGACGCTGGTGAGATGAGGACGCTGGGTCTTGGTTCACTGTCACCGATGACTGAGGAAAGATAAAAATATATCTTATTTGTATTAATATTCCGCTATATGATCGAATCGGCAGGATAGGCAGCAGCGACGTATCTTAACGCCGTGCTTTGTTACACCTCGTTGTTGTGCTCGTAAAGAAAATACTATTACTCGATTACATGACTACACACTATTAATTTGAAATAAATAACCGTAACGTTTGGAGGAAATGTTTGTTTTTTTAGAATGGAGTGTCAAACGCTACAGTCTCTCCATATCTCTTTCACTTCGTCCACTATCGTTAACCGGGATGGTCTTGATTCTCAAAGCCCAATCAAGTTCTCCATCTGCTGTACTACTGACTCTTTTATCATAAATGTTTGCAATTCAAATAATTTCTTTAGTTAAACAATAATGGCGTTGTGTTACTAGCCTTGAATGAGTTTGTAAAATAAAAACAGAGTGTTTTATCACTGGTTTCTCTCTATTATCCTTAGTGATATTTTTTAGCTCTCACTGTATCTCGCATTTAGCTTTTAGATCTTGATTTTGATTCAGGGTAAACAGAGGGAACATAGAGTTAAAAAAAATTAGGTAGAAAAAAGGGGAAGCGAGAGCCCTTCCCCTTTTTCTACGCAAGCGAAACTCATTGCTCCGCTAGTAAAAAGATAGATAAATAAGCCTACCAGCTCCTCCAGTTTGTGCAAGGCTTGCTTGTACACCTCAACGTGTCGCTGCAGCTCGTTCTTCAACGCCACGTGGAGTGATATTAAAGAGCCCGAAGCATCTGCTGTTAGTCCATGGGTTCCTAGACCTGTTGATGGAGGAATGTGATTTTTAGTTAATTAGTTTACGTGACGTAAACTTTTAATATCACTATGCTATAGGTATGTACCTACTTTACAAGCACGTTTAATATTATTTAATGTCGCGCCCTAGTTGCATAAAAAGCATATTATTTTAAACAGCACATAGCAACTATTTGTAGCTCCGTTCTCTACAAATAACGCTAGCGTTTGGAGCTCCCTTCTCTCTGACTACCCCGCTAGTAGTAGTAGTAGTAGCACATAGCAGTTCTGATTTCGAATACTGCTACTTAAAATACAAGTTTTCTACACAATATCTGTTTTAAAAATTTACCATCCTATATGCGTGGTAAACAAAGTGCCTTAACACTAGGTTCCCTCTGCATACCCATCTCTAAGCGGAATTCACTGTGAAGCTAAATCTCAGTTTTAAAATCCATTTATGTCCAATCAATCATTGACAAGAACTAACGCATTGCGTTGTTCTGTTGGTTTTTACGAAATACCATAACTAAAGTAAAGATTGCTATCAAAGGATATCAGGCTATTATAACTTATCTCAACTTGTGTTTATTTTCCGCAGGAAATTATACATTAGCTGTACTTCCACATTCACGTGAGTCATACTTAAGTCTCATGGACGTATGTTTTCCTGACCTTCTACTCTATATATATACTAGTGGCTCCCCGCGATTTTTTATTTGTAAATTGCGGGGATTTTGTATTTGTAAACTCTTACACGTAAAGCCCCGTTTTGCCCGCTCTTATAAAAATTGATGAAATCATGTCTTGGTGCTCCCCTCTACTCCCCAAGGAACCGACGTGCCAAATTTGAAGTTACTAAGTTCAATAATTTTTATATGCATTGTCTGTCAACCTCTCAATAACGAAAGAGTTGCTTATATTACATAGATAAACATTTTCTTCTTTTCAGCTTCACGTTGTATTCTGCACATAGGAGGATACGCAGAAAGAACCTGGGAACCTAGTGGGAACGGATTGTGTTAACAATCCGTTTCCCATAAAGTCACTTCCATTTAATGCATTATTCGCACATAGCCCCGTATCGTATTAAATTTCTATTCTTTTCTTTTTGGTTTACGCTCCATTCCACATACATAAGGGCGGCAAGCGGCAGATCTCAACGCCACGCTTTGTCTTGTCAAATACAACATCGGCTGCTATAGTAAAGTATAGTAAAATATAAAATATAGTAATTGTATGTGAATTTTAAGTTAGTTAATGCAACGAAATACTCCAGCGAATTCACGACGCACTATTTTTAAATTTTTAAGATGAAATTTCAAAACGACCTTGGTCATCGTAAAATTTTAAACTTATAAGTTGATTGTAAAATAATGTTGAACTTGTTGTATAAACATTTTATGTTTATTTTATTATATATATAACGTTTTAGTAAGCATTATTGTTGTTAACAAATGTATTGATGGAATTTACAGTTTTATAATTTATTTTATACGTAAAAACGTGCATTTTATTAAACATTTTTTTTGAAACACCTATACATAAGATATATATAGGAGTTGTAACTTGCAAAACAATAAATATACCTACAGTAGATTTGTTATTTTATTATGAATCGCCTCGAAATAAAACCAATCGCTATATAACACTCCGTCCACTTTTCGCCGAATTTTCCAGACGTTATGTGATGAGTAGCGGAACTCAGCGCCGCGCTTTGCCTCGTTACCAGAGCGAAGAAATGAAAATATTAATTAATATTTCAATCCCCCGAAATTATATATTCCTGCACTAACATTAAATACTTTCCATGTATTAGTAGGCATTGCGATCGTCGTGATTTGACAAGAGAAATTAAAATAATTCACCCCCTCAATTGACAATTCCGTCTTACCTGGCAAGACAAAGAGCGGCGTTGAGTTCTACTTTGAATCGAATTTGTGTGGAAATCAAAAAGCAAAGGATTTAAAATCCTTATACTTGAACACATCTCAATTACGCCACAAAGACTCACGACTTTAAGCAACTTCATTTATTGTCTTACGATATGTAATATGATCATCTTTAATTATTAATTTAATTTTATTATGACAATAACCATCTCGTAGCATTTTTATTTTTTATTTAGATGTTCAATGACAATTTCGACATATTATATTATTAACAGTATACAGTTTCGTACACAATGTGATGCAAAGGCCTAATTATTTGAACACTGCAGCTCCAAGGTCCATACTCTATACATATTGACCAATTCTACAGTATCGTTTGAAATGTTTTAAAAACGCTAATTGCAATTCCTAGTAACAACCCACGCGAGCCATCTTGTAGTATCAGTATGTTGAAATAACACCTACATATGTTGTTTTATGTTTATAGAGGTAGTTATATTTATGTATATTGAATTATATTTGTGAAAGCAATTTATCTTCTTTTATCTATATATTTTCATATAAGTTAATTATCTACAGTAATTTTACAAAACTGTGGAGTTTATTTGGTTGAACGCGCTAATCAAATTAACTTCGTACTGGTTTGAATTGAAAAAATCTTGTTGTGTTATATAGTTCATTTATCAAAGAAGAATATATCTTATCGCGCGATCGTAGTCGCAAGTAAAAGCTAGTCAAATATAACCCGCACCCCGAGACGTCATTTAGCGTGATATCAATGTACCAAAGAATAGAAGGTAAACAAAGACGCATTAGAATTCAAAAATAAAAGAAAAACTTAATAATATTTAAAACTGTAGTCCTTAAAACTTAATATAGTGCTTATACATAGTAGTATGTGTACATATTTATATAGAATTTTAGTATGTTTATGATACTAATAAAATTATTTATTCTAAAATAAGAATAAATAAGAAAAAAGGCAGAAATAAAAGAATAATAAAAATATTGCTTTTTAATATTTTAAATATTATATTAAACAAATTAAAATCTATTCAAAATAACAAGCCTTACCTTGAACAGCACCATCAAGCTGCCTCCGTCTATTATCAACAGTATCTCTAGCATCAGGACTGTAATGGACCAGGGCATTAGCCAGCCGAGCTGTCCTGGCCCTCAGACCTGATCCCTGGTCTCCACCCAGAAGACCGACGAGTCTCCACGCCACTGTCTCGCATTGTAACTCCGGGCGGGGCGTTATTTCTAATGATATAAGCCTGTGAAAGTATACTATTGTTAATATTTATATATGTATAACTTTCTTTATGTTATGTAATACTGAGACCATCGTAGTGCGGTGGAGCAACGTCTTACTATGAACATCATGATTGTGGGTTCGATGCCCACGAGGAGAACTGATTATTTTTCTTAGTTCTATGCACGTTAGCTGACCCTCAGCACGAGAATTTATTGATAAGACAAAATTGATAAGACATTAAAATAAAATATATTTTTTAAGTATTTGTTCAGAATTAATTATATACAAAAAAAAACATACTTTGACTTATAATATATTTAATAAAAAAATAAAAAATAATAATATATTTTTACAAAACAATTAATATTTGTTTAAACTTCATGTATCTCTATAATTGGTCGTTGTAAGCTATAGAGAGAATGGTGGTCATTAATTAAAGTTTCCGCTCATTATAAAACACACGATGTCTAGTTAGATTGAGCGAATAAAAAAATTGTAATAAAAACATTCCTCAACGTGGGAATCGAACCTATTACTCGTCTACGTGCTACATTAATGTCTAGTTAAAGAAAACAAAACCGATCAACACCGAGTCGAATTCGCCCATTTTTTTTTTGTTACCCATATTTCATGTAGAATAAACAATTATATCTCTATCGATCTCTAGCCCCATATACGAGTATAAAGTTCTTAATATATACTACTACTACTATAACAATGTATGAAAAGAATGTTTCAATTCTTCTGCGCTATGACAATAGAGAAGTTTCATAATAATTTAGTTCAATGAGTGTGAGAGTTGTTGTGGGAGGCCGGTTTGAATTAATGGTAATTATAACTGTGCCGTAGTTTCGACATCTCACCATCACCAATTGTTATTCGAACCTACATCCACTGCTGAATGCAGTATATAGATTCGGGGATCTGTTCTAATAAAATATAAGTTTGTACCTTACTTCTATCACATCTCTATCAGTAAAGTATATTCCAACTGACCGCAAAGATTTTAAATGAGATTAATTTTGTGTACATGGCCTTGAGGTCGTCGGGGTGCAGAGACATTCTAGTTTACAAAGCACGGCGTTGAACTACGCTACTCCTACGCAATGTCTCGAAAAAAGTAGAAAGATTGAACGGAGATGAATAAAATGTCTACTCACGGTTTACACTGAGTATATTCAACACCACTTTAAAGTACATATAGTTTGAACACAAATAGTAAATCACGTCACAGTTTATACAAAAATCAACCACAAACATATATATAAAACAGAACACGATAAATACTGATTTGGAATAAAATAATAAAGAAAACAATGGAACGTATGCAAAGCGCATCGAGTGACAAGCATCGACTGTTATATGTAACATATGCCGTCGACAAGAGGGTAGGCGTAAATATTAAAACACCTTACCGGTTCGGTCGACGGCAGCGAGCACTTTCATATAAATAAACTAAATACTTACTATAAAATACATAGATTAAATTAAATGTATGTTTGTATATAAGTGATAAATAAATAAATTACAATATTGAAATATATAAATAACACATATTAAATAAACTATAAATGTAAATAATAGTTTCCTACATAGGTTCCCTAGCAAAAAAATGAAAATATTAAATAATTCATATCCTCGAATGGGACTCATTTACAGTCACACTGTTGTGCCCCTACGCCACCGCTAGAAGTACTGGTCGGAAATTAAAAAAAAATTATAAAAGGAGAATACTTATAAGATAAGCACAACATTTTGTTATTTTTTTACGATTTCAAGAAAAATATAATATCTATAATTTAATGATTATTGAATAATTAATTACGATACAAACAGACCCAAAACAAATCTATAATTTATATGTCCCCAATGTAAGTTGGTCATTCTGCCCAAATACTTTCCGATAGAAACACGTTCTGGCAGACAGCCCGGTACCGGTACCTGTCCGTGGTCACTTTCACCGGTCGAGCCCTTGAGATCGACTCATTAGTCATTACTCATGTTCATATTTATCTTATCGAGTATTAAGTAATGATTTTAGTGACGTGAGATCAAATGTAAGGGTAAAAGATGTGGTGCTAAAGATTTTAGTCAATTTCTGATCAATAAACTTTATTATTCTTTTAGCTATTCGTCATATAGCAGGGTAGGCAGCGGTGTCCCGGGAAGTTTAGTGTTAAGACACTCCATTCCATAATTTCCGCCGAATTCTCAAGGTACTGCGTGTTGAGAGGCGGAACTCAACGCCGCGCATTGTCATGCTACCACAGCGAGAATATGAAAATAAATCATCGATCGTCCAATGATGTCACGGTAAAGTGGCCTACAATATTTTTAAGCGAAGATAAATGACTGAGTTTATGTAATGTTATGTTATACAATATTGATTCGCGTGTTCGTGGTGAGATCAAGAGATCAAAGATCAGCTGTACCTGTCAGCATCTTGTAACCGCGAAAGAAAATTTGATTTTGATGAATCATGATGAAGTAATATTGATCATACTTTTACTGTATGAACAATTTTATAAATAGTGTTATTTTATTTTATCGTGAAAATTATTAATTAGTATCTTTTCCCTTGTATAGTGTATGCAGTGAAATGTAACACAAGGCTAGCAGAGGAAACAGTGTCAAAGCAATCCATTCCCCACATCCTAGTTTTCGAAGCATTGCGTGTTAAGTGGAGGACCTCAACGTCGCACTTTATCTTATTACCTCACCAGAAATCAAAATAATAAATTTCGCCGACTGCAATGCAACCCATGTACAGTAAGAAGCAGTGGCACTGCGCCTATAAAGATATGATATTAAATATTTTATAATTTAAATAAATAAATGTATGTAAGAGGGGAACGGAATGTCTTAACACTAGGTTCCCCGATTCCCTTTCCCTAGCCTGCTAAATGCGAAATACAGCGTGAACCTAAAAAGAATACACATTTGTATTCTTTAAGATCTCACCTTCCGGTAAAGCTAGTCCATATGACACATTACTCCGTTTTATACTTTAAACTTTATTTATTTATAATTTTGATCATTTTGATCAAACGTATATTTCAAAGTTATAATATATAAATATAATTTTCTCGAACGAAGAACCAGGTGAATAACTAGTTGTTGAACACAACGACAGTGCAATGACTCACGAATTTAAAGTAACTTTCGATAACAGGTTATAAAGTAATTATCCTCACTTTTTATATCCGAAAAAGTGATCCTTTCACGCTGTTATTACGTCGTATATTATTTTTATTATATCAATATTTATAATTAATTTTCTTATTTCAGATCTTACTTAATTATGATTAGTTTTATACTATTAGCTTTCCCCGTATCCTAAATATAGCAGGGCAGTCAGAGGAATCGTAGTGTTACAACACTCCGTTAGGTGCTTTAAGCATCACTGTATCAAAGCGAGAAAATGAGAATAATAAATTCCAGCAAGTGAAATCGAACTCACAACCGTCGCGTTTTCATTCGCATGCTGTGCCACTGCGCCACAAAGGCCTCAATTATCATACTTAATTATAATATTTTATGTTAATATATGCATATAACGTTATATTGAAGAAGCTCTGCATGTCTGGAGGTCAATTCTGACTAATTTTATTTATTTAACCAACATAAATTCCCGTTTTTTCCATTTTAATAGGGATCGTCTAGAGATTTAACTCTAATCTCTAGAAATCCTAGAGATGAAGTGAATGTGGGGGACAACTTACATTACACTTACATTTTTGACACTCTGTTGCTTAGTCTCTGCATCATCTGTCAGTCATTGGAAGAATAGAAGTAGAAGAGTATACATAAAGACAGTGATTAAATAATAATTTCTTTGATTTTGATATCTCATATAGAAGACGCCAGTCGTGGCGCGGCACAAGGTGTGACTAAAACCGACTGGTTGTGGGTTGGATCCTCACTCGAGGAGATGAAATATTTACTTAAATTTATATTTCCATTTCTTCGCTCTAGTGTCGAGGCAAAGCGCGGCGTTGAGTTCTGCTACTCAACACGCAATGCCATCAGAATCCAGCAGAAAGTGAGGAACGGAGTGTCTTAATACTAGGTTCCCTCTGCCTACTCTGCTGTGTGCGGGATACAGCGTGAAGCTGATATAGAAGAATATTATCGCCATTTATTATTTTTAACACTTTTTCAAAGTGGTATTCCACACTTAGGATCGAAAATTACTTATTAAGAAAACGTATAAAAAAATGAAAATAAAAATTATACGTTTTCTTAAAAAGTATTTTTCTTTTCTAAGTGTAGAATAACACTTTAAAAAAATTATAAAAATATTTAAAAAATAGTATACTCTCTTGCCAAACCATAATTCTGAGTAATTATCTTAGGGTATCGAAGATTTGTAAAAATCTCCTACATCCTACAGAGATACTACAAACATAGATAAGTTGTAACAAGCGTATAAGAATTTCGGCGTAGCTTTATGAGAACGTGTGGCTTAGATGGTCAGAGTGCCCGTGCCTCTTTGGACGGTTTCCAAAGAGGCACGGGTTCATATCCCCGTTTTTATATGTTATCTTAATATGTATGTATATCACTTTATTAATTAACTAAAACCACATTAAAATCGGTTCGGTCAGTACTTTGAAAGATCTTAACGTACACAGGTGGAGTGCGACTTTGTTTTATAATATGTAATTAATAAAATACAGGTCATTCTTATTTTCTTAAATAAAACGCGAAGTGACAAACAAATATATTTACCTATAGGTTCTCTCTCCAAATTAATAATGACCAAAAAGAAGCAAAGTCACATTACATACAAATTGTGATTATTGATTTATGGTCACATATTTCATAAACCGAGAAAGTCGCGGCGACCGGTCGGGGGCACTTTCAACATCCTATCAACGATACTAGTCTTGTAAGACAATTCATTTAAAATCAACTATATTTCATTTGAATTAAAGTTTCGTTTCCTTACATGATCTTTTATACTTATACTTTAATAAGGTTTATTATGCATATGCTTCTATGTGCTCTCAGGTGAATGTAATTTGATTCTTTTTAGGTTTCCTAGATGAACTTCCTAGTTAACTAATATAAATCATATAAATTATTCCTTTCTGAGGTCTTTTTGACCTACTCTATTAGTGATTGTGTTGTGGTTGATTAGAGAGTGACATGCAATGTAGTGTTCTATTAAAAACCGAAAAGAAAAATTCAAGACCAGACCCAAAATTCAGACCCAAAATCTGTTTAATGATGTAGCTGAGAATTAAAGATTTTTTTTTTGTTCACTAAATAATTTGTTTATTTATTTTGCAAAGATAAAAATAGAATAAATACAATAGAGCCAATAAAATATATAATATTTATTTATTTTTCACTTTTTTGGCGCTTTGATTTTTTCCCGCTTAGTAGGGCTGAGGCGTTCTAGTGCTAAGAGCCTAAGACACTCCATTCCCGACGCACCGCAAAGTTACGACATTGCGTGATGAGTGGTGGAACTCAATGCAGCTAATTGTCTTGTTACGGATGCGAATAAACAAAATATAATAATATTGATCGAACCCACAATCGCCTTTACAGTCAGACGCTGCGCCGCTGCGCCATTTCATTCTCGTTCATTTTCAATTTCCCTTGGTACCTACCATTTATATGATTACGTTTCTTATTTTTATCTAACTACAAAAATCTCTCCGATTAACATTTAAAACTTCGATACAGTAGAATCAATAACAATAAAGCAAAATTCTATAGAATATCAATGATAAAGTTAATTGTGCGCTACTATATGCTCTCATTACCATCTCGTATAAAGCAACAAGGTAAGTAAGAACGTGTGAAGGCGGCTCCAACAGCAAAAACATAATTTATCACGACAGTGAAAATCCAGTTAGAACTTACGAGGTTAATGACAGCAAAGTGGTCTGCGAGGAACACTGTCTTACACCTTCATTTCATGCTTGTCCCTCTAAATTACTTATAAATCTGATTACGATGGAAAAACGCTATGTTGGTGTAATGGGTACATTTTGTTAGTTATGGTCTTGATTCTCATTTATTTCTTTTATAGGATTCGTACTTTGAAAGGAAAAATCGGGTTGTTAGTATGTCAGTCTGACAAGAGTGATTATTTCGAGATCACGTATAGGAAATTTATATTAAAGATCAGGTGTATGGCCCCTTGAAACAGAAAAAAAATCAAGCTTCCTGTGAACTATTTTGCTGCGATTTATATAAAATTTGCCACGTAATTAACACCTAGACGATACTTCATGGACATGGACATCCATGGACAAACATATATACATGTTAAAACTTACCTATTCAAAAGAGTTTCAATAAGATGAGCGGAATGAGGTAAGGCTTCTACCAGCAAGTCTACTGGGAGTTCAGTGGCCACTGTCTGTAGTACGCCAGGGCCGAGGCGCGCCAAGATGGCCGCAGCTTCCCTAAACTGGCGACCCTCAGCCAAAAGCAGCACGCGACGCAAAGCTAGGCGAGGAGAAGTATATGTGTTCTTCTCTCTCTCCCTCTCACGTCGAATTCGCTCGCGACTCTCGTTCATTTTCGAGTCCCCTTGGTAGGGCTAGCCCATTATTTTGATGATTGATGGATAAATCTGAAATAGAATAGTCATTGTTCAAAATCAAAAATCAAAAAATCTTTATTCAATTACAAGTATTTTTGAATGGTCTAGTTACGTAGATATGTCAGTGACATAACACCTACAAGTTACTACTACGGGGTCGGAAGGCAGTTCTGCTGATAAAAGCTAGCAAAAAAATCAACATTTGCTGTTTTAAAATATAAATAAAAATAAATAAATTAGCTTCACGCTGTATCCCGCACACAGCAGGGTAGGCAGAGGGAACCTAGTGTTAACACTCGGCTCGACACCAGAGCGAAGAAATGGAAATATAAATTTAAGTAATAAAGTAATGTTTCATCTTCTCGAGTGGGGATCGAACCTACAACCAGTCGGTTTTATAGTCACACTTCGTGAGGCTGCGCCACGGCTGGCTTGTTTTAAAATATAATTAACAATAAATTTTATTATAATATTAATAGTGAACAATTTTTATGTTAATACTTTTGACGGACTTAATTTGAAAAAAACATAATTGAATATGTATACAATATTATGAATTAATAATTTAACCTAAATTATACATATACATGAAAATAAACATTAACAGTTTTCTAAATATATTAATTAAATATTTATATCTGTATACTAAAGTATGGTATAAACACTACATTCTCGTGGCTGAATGCTGCGCTTTCTGAATGTGTGACAGGTACACTATAATCCCCCTTAATTAAATTCGAAGCCGCACTTATTACGTTCAGCCGTAAACGCACTACTTTTTATCCGAAAACACAAGGGTAATGAGATCAACCGTGATAGACTCGTCATATTTCTCACATAGTGACAGTTAGCGTTCCCATGCCTCACATTAGAGGTGACTTAACGGGAACTAGTGATTGTTCACTATTCATTTTTTACTATCTTTTTATCTTCTATTTCATCGCTCTATACAAATAATGCTTAAAAAGCCGCGTTTCGAGCCTTTTGTGTTCTAAGTTGTTGCTTTAATGAAAATGTATGTATGTTTTCTCAAAACTGTAAATCTAAGATTGTTTGTTGTTGATTTCTAACGTTATTGGGTTATGGTTAGAATTATAATTTACTTAAAATGTAGGAGAACTTAGAAAGTCCGTTACCGATGCACTGAACAATTTCGGGGATTTCGCGTGTTAAGTGCTACGTTCCCATTAAAACACTTTCTTTGTGTGGGGAACAACAAGTGGGAACACTCTCCACCGAATTATCGAGGCATTGCGTGTTGAGTGGCGGAACTTACCGCGCTTAGTCTACCAGAGCGGTATGGTAAAATAATTTAAATAATAGATATAATCATTGCCCCAGTGAGAACCGAACACACCTATCGCATTCACTGCACCACGACAGGCTCAGAAGTGTTTTTTCTATACTTATCATAAGTGGATTGAAAGAAAAGATTATAAAGCAAAATATACTACTGATTCTACTTGAAAACATAATTTTGTCTTAAATTGTTAATTTTCAAAGAAGACAACATTCGGACTTAGACTTATCATACACTACTCTTAGACCCGTATTTATAGACCACTATCAAGTGTAAGATTGATATTGAGATGCCGTTTTCTTTCATAAATTATCCATACCTATATTATAATTTCGAAAGTAACTCTGTCTGTCTGTCTGTCTGTCTGTCTATCTTTTACGCAATCAGGGTCAAACTGCTAATTCAATTGTGATAAAATACTCATATAGAGATACTTGAGGGTCTTCGGATGAACATAGGTTACTTTTTTTTCTCTTATTTGTAATATTCTCGATATATACTAAGATATTAAAATATGCTTTAATTTGACATGTAATTTATTCTACCATTTTAATAACAACCGTTGCTAGGCAACAAGGAATTATGTCGTTTTAAGAAAAGGTCGCCCAAAATGAGCTTTCTGAACGCTTACATGGTGTGCGCTGACTCAACTTTATGAGACATATAAAAACTATAATATGTTTTACAAAAATATTGTCTTTTTAAAAAATGTTTTAAAAAGTCCACGATGATGTATGTTTATCTCTGAAGGTTGAGCCACAGTAACCATTTTAATATATTTTTTTTTTTTTTGGATTATTGTTAATGTATTTTCTATAATTTCGTATTCAATCCTTATCAAAATAAATATAATAGTCACCTTTAGCATTTCACCTATTATAGATTAAAATTATATTTTAATATACATCATTCTAATAAATACTGAAGGAGATATCACTGATCCAAAATGAGTTAGCCTTTTGTAAATATTTGTACATTTTCGATCTACTGTTAATTTTTATGTGGTTACTTTCTATTTATTATTAATTTTTATTTTTCTTTGGTACTTCGTTTATTCGAGTAGTAGATTAGTTTTTCATTAATTTCTTGGTTTGGTGTAAGTTTCGGCCCTGCACGGCATCGGCATAATATTAGGACCATGAATAAGAATAAGTTCTCGCTGTTTTTTTTTTAATTAATTTAAAATATAATGCTTACAATGACATTACTCAAAGTATTGTCCATCATTAGAGACCACTTTCTCCCATCTCTCTGGTAGCAATTGAATCCCCCGTCGGAAAAACGACTCATCTTTCGAGGCAATCCAGGAATCAAGCCATTTTTCGGCTTCTTCAAAAGAATGGAAGCGCTGCTCTCTTAAACCGTGCGCCATCGACCGAAACAAGTGGTAATCGGAGTGGGCTATGTCCGGTGAATGCGGCGGGTGGGGTACAACTTCCCATTGAAGTGTTTCCAGGTAAGTTTTGCCACATGTGGCCGAGCATTATCATGTAATAAAATCACATTGTCGTGTCTCTGCTCGTATAGTGGCCGCTTTTCTTTCAGAGCGCGACTCAAACGCATCAACTGAAGTCGATAGCGAGCTCCCGTGATAGTTTCATTAGGTTTAAGCAGCTCATAATAAATTACGCCCTGCTGATCCCACCAAATGCAGAGAAGAAGCTTAGAACCATGGATATTTGGTTTTGGCGACGATGTTGATGCGTGACCCGGCATGCCCCACGATTTTTTTCGCTTTGGATTGTCGTAGTGAATCCACTTTTCATCCCCAGTGACGATACGGTGCAGAAAACCTTTTCTCTTTTGCCGTTGAAGCAACAATTCACACATGAGAAAACGTCGTTCTACGTCTCTCGGCTTCAACTCATACGGCACCCAATGCCCTTGCTTTTGGATCATTCCTAACGCTTTTAAACGTTTTGAAACTGTTGACGCATCTACTTGTAACGTTTTCCCGAGCTCTACTAACGTCTGACATGGATCTTCTTCAAGCAATGCCTCCAATTCTGTCTTCAAATTTTGTCGGTGCTCCAGAACGCTCTTTGTCTTCAAGGTCAAAATCATTACTTTTGAAGCGCCTAAACCAGTCTCTGCACGTTGTATTCGACAAAGCATTGTCTCAACGAGAATTCTGTGTGCTTCTGCTGCAGATTTTTTCTGAATAAAGCAGTGCAATAAAATTCCCCGCAAAAACACTTTATTTGGCACAAAAGTACACATTTTCACAAAGGGAAAATAAATATGTAGTTGACACTGTAGTAAACACTATTCTACTATAATTTGAGGTTACATATAGTACTACTTTGGTGATCCGTTACCGTACGAAATTCCATGCACAGAGTGCCGTAACGCCATCTTTCAAAGAACAACGAGAACTTATTCAAGGCCCTAAATTATTTAAGTATTAAGGAAAGAATGGTCGGTTATTTCAGTTAGGTTATATATAGCGTTGTTATATTGTTAATAATATTATTAAATTTTTTTGGGATTTTATTTAATATTGCTCGCAAAAATTATCGAATTTAATGTAGAAAGGAGTTTAGTTATATCATATAGTATCTATGTACGCGCGCAAGGAAAACGTGTAAAAAGATTTTTCTCGGGTAAATCAGTAAAATCGATCACTGAAAGTCCGATAAAAATCAGTTCAGTTATAGAAGATTTATAGAAAGACAGATAGAGACAAAAAATATAAAATTATTTTTTATTGTATTTGAGTATTATGTAAATAACCACATGGACTTGCACAATACATTTAATTTTAATACTTTTAAGTATTTATTTTACTTTGATAATATTGATAATGTAGCTGGTTTTGTTTAGTTTTTTTTATTAATATTTTACTTTGGTTACGTTTACTTATTATTTTTGTTAGTTTAAATTAGTTAGATATTTTTTCTAATAATAAGAATTTTTTCTACTTATTATGCTTTTTCGGATTATTATGATCATTTAGGCTTATATTTTCTTACCAATCCTATTAAAAACTGTAAACAATTTCCTAAATATATTTAATAAGCATTCGTATAGTTCAAACGGGCGAAGCCGCGTCCGGGTCTACTAGTATGTTTATAATTTAATAATTTCCATTTAAATACGCGGACGAAGTCACAAGTGAAAGCTAGTAATTATATAAACGTACTTGACTTAGAAAATGTCCATTATTATTATTAATAGTCTTGTCAACAGTTCGTTATTCCCGCGGGATAGAAAGGAAGTTATGTGTCAAAATTGTATCATTATATAAATAATTAATTAGTTATGGGAATAACTACTTACATATATGTATTTCCGGCTGCGCATGGCCACCTTGTATATCTCGAACTCTACATTTAAATGAAATACAGTTGTCACAATTGTATTTTGGCAAACTTACCTTAACATTGAGGGTTAGTTTTATTTTAAATCGGTTAATAAAAAAAGTTATGTCAATATAAATATTATTTCTTATTTGACACTTTCTAACTGCGGGAGGTACTCGTAACTCCGACCGCAAGTTCAAGGGAGCTACATCCAAAAAAATATCGTAATGGATTATAATATTACACAATAACAGGACTATTCAATAGAAAAACAAATTTCAACTTGACCGAGTAGTTCCTGAGATCAGCGCGTTCAACCAAACAAACTCTTTAACTTTATAATATTAGTATGGAAGTATAGATATTGTGTTTGATCATAGTGCCGTTGTGTATAATAACTATCATTTGACCTTAAAAGTGTTGCTAACGAGTAACGGACGTTTCCGGACGGTTATTGTAAAAATAATGATCCAGCAAAAAGATCTATAATGATCTATAATGATATATTAACGCTTTAAAAAGAAAAAAAAGAAATTTAACAGTAAAATTATAGAGTATCGACAAAAATTTGTGAAGCTTTTGAAAGTGTTGACAAATTCGGTGTACCGGAATTTGATTCTTTTTAAAGTAAAAGTGGTAATGTCTTCATATAATGTATGTAGACATCATTATCTTCATAATAATCGTGTGTATTTTTTATTTTCACGTTGTATCACATAACTTCCTCCGCATTCCTCTCTTCCGCATTTTTCCGTTTAATTTTCCTGATATTGTGTGGCGGAACTCAACGCCGCGCTTTGTTTCGTTACTTAAGCGAGCAAATAAAAATAATCCATTCTTTTCTTTGTGGAAATCGAACTTACAACTGTCATGTTTACAGTCAGACAAATGAGTACATATAAACGTGTAATGTGGAATAATAGAAATGGTGTTAATCCATATAAATTTAGAAAATTCGTTATCAAAAAGTATATTTTTCCATATATGGGAAACCGTGGGACAGCCTCTGGTTGCAAATGCTATGGTTCAATTTCTACTCGGGGGAATAAATTTTCAAAAAGACAAAGTATCGCCACAATGTCAATGTCTTGAAAATTGAGCGTTATATGGGGCACGGAGTGTCGTAACGTTCTTTCTCTTTAACCACTATCCGCCTAATCTTCGATATATTGCGTGTTGAGCGCTGAAACTCAACGCCGTGCTTTGTCTACCAAGCATAAAAGTTAAGTTGTTTAATTTACAATGTCCCTATAAATAAAGATTAGAGACCGTAGTACTATGTACATATACTAATCATACGGAGGTTTGTAAACATTTAATATTACACAAATAAAAGAGCAATGACCTTCAAAAATATGTACACCGTTAACCCAACAAACCACTTTAAAACACTAAATGCTATCGTAAGCTCACGTAGTTACCTAAATAAATAATGATCATCATCATTTTATACTTTTTGTATAACTAACTAAATGTGGCTAAAAAACTGTATCATAACATATTAGGGTAAGCAGTGGGAACCTGGGAACCTAGTATTAAGACACTCCGTTTCTCTAATGGATCAGCGCCGGACTGTAAATTTGACAGTAATGGGTTTGATCTCTACAATTTTTTATGTACACGCTGTATTCAGCATATAGCAGAATAGGCGAAAGATTTTTCACTCAAATTTTAAGACATTGGGTATTATAGATACCCCCCTACAACTACTCAAATCTGCGTTTTGTCTACTTCACCGTGCCATGTGCAGGATAGCAAAAAAATTAAGCAGAAAAACTCAGGATAAGTTAACATGTTTCTAAACATTTTTATACGTATGCTTTTAAAGATATATTATTATGTTAGTTAAATGGAATTTAGATACGCTAAGAATTACAGTCATCTTAAGCAAAAAGCCATACAGTGTTCAGTAGAGATTTCTTACAATATTGAATATTAGTAATAGAAAAAACAGTTATAGAATTTAACTTTTTGTGGTGCTTCAAGTTAGAACTGAATATTTTTAACTTTTATGAGACTAATCGTCGCCCACAACTTTTACGTAGACTTTAAGGTGCAAGATGGAAAATCTCATTTTTGCCGTTCCCTTAGGAAGCCCCATCTAGAGCGTCTCTACTCTTTCCAAGGAAACACTTTGCCCACATGAAAAATTTTCTGGAAAAAATCGAACTTTAAATTTTATAGTTTTGGGCCTCTAGTTGTATTACTACTATACTATTTTCATTTTATGGCCGTTATAGAGCAGTAAACGCGACACCTTAGAGGAATTATTTAATTGAATAATATTTAAGTCCTTTACATTTTCATTTATACAAAGCACATGTTAAGCTCCACAACTAAGCACTTTGTCTACTTCTTACAACTTACAACTAAGCACGTAATGTCTCCAAAAATGAGCGAAAAGTGGAGAACGAAGTGTCTTAACACAGGTTTTCTCTGCCCACCTTACTATGTAAAAAAAAATGTAGTACTGCTTTTTTTAAATAAAATTTTAATAATTTCCGCTAACCCCTGTACATTGTACCCCAACTGAGTCACCTGCCGCATCTTCCGAGTAAAAGTATATTCCATTGTGTCCTCTTATTACGACTGTGTGAAATGTTTCATTTGAATCGAAATAATTTTGTGACTTCAATTACAGACAACGGTTATTACTTTAAAGCGTGAGGCCGTCGTGGCATCTTATTTTTGTACCTAGTAAGTACACCATAAAAAGCATTTTTTTTCATTTGCCTATATAGTTTTTAATTAAACGTATATAATGTAAATTCAACACTCACATTGATATATATTCTATTATTTTTTTTTTATTAAAGGAAATATTTACCAAGCTACCATCAAATGTATGTATGTATATAAATCTAAACTTCAAATAATATATCAGTTTCTAAGACGTTTCATATGACTCGTTTCATATGAAACGATCAACACTATTGTAAAGCAATACTTGTGATTGTCATTTATGAGCAATGAAACAGGTCGGTGTCGAGCTCTATATGAGCTTATATTGAAATACGAGTAGCTCATATAGAGTTCGAGTTTAGTCGTTTTCATAGTTATTTATATTTTTATCTTTATATATTTAAATTATTTTGAAAAATACGCAATTCATAACGTTGATTGCACGCAGTGTTCATAAATTCAAATCTACATAAGTTCTTTTTTTATTTTTCACTTCAAGTACGAGTGATTGCGCGTTGTGCGCGCGTTGTGTTGGGGTCAATCTTAAAATATTGGACAATTATAAGTTGTGAGGAGATACTGCATACAAAAATATACCAACTGAGATATATGATACCTGTAACGTATAATCTACGCCGAAAATGTAAATACCAAAAAATACATATCTGGAGATATACAGTCCTACAGTAATGTTTCATTTTCAATGAATCTAATGTACAAAAAAAGCTATAAAGCTACCTACTCTACAAATTTCTCAATAAATATAAAAAATAGAAATTAGAATTTCTAGAAAATTCATAGTATTCCTAAGCTGACCAGACTATTTACGAATAAGGACATCAAATATGTCTCAAGAACATCTCGGCTCGCATACATTAAGTATGAAAGAAAGCCGGCACCTGTTTTACGAGTTACTCGTACGACCGCTCTCTAGCCTGCGAGCCGCGAGCCGCCAGCTGCGGTCATGTGGACATAAATTTACACATTGAAAATTATGTTTAGGTAATTATAGCATTGGAGGTCTTTGTGACACACTGACACAGCGTTTGACAGTAAATGCGATTGTGAGTTCGATTCTAACCTGTACTCCAACTCAGATTATGACGAATTGTTTTCATTTTCTCGTTTTGATAATACGACGAAACACGACGTTCAGTTAAGACAAAACTATCGTATTGGTCGTTTTGAGTGCTGGAGAAATAGACAGAGCGTGGGGAACGGAGTATCATAACTAGGTTCCCTCTGCCTACCCTGCTATATGCAGGGTACAGCGTGGAGCTAAAAACAAAACAAAGCTTTTGTCTTTTTTAAACTAAAATAAATATTCTCCAGACTTGCTTACTTGCTTTATGTAGAAGCAAAAAAAGTAGTGAGAACTTAGTGATGAGATGCTGTTTTTTGCCCAAAGTCGTAGTGTTACTGGAAAATAATTTTAGATACAAACATAACCCCAAAACGAAACTTTAACTCACAACTGTCTTATATTGTATTGCAATCTCATATTGTATTGTAATATTTATATTTAATATGTGGTGATAAAACATAATGTAATAATATCTTAAAGGTATCTTGTGAGGAAAATATAGTATGTGGACACTAAGATAAATTTATATATTTGTAGCTAATTTGGTGCAACAATGACGATATTCCACTTTTTTATAAAAATTAGTCAATATGTGCGAATAGACTATTCAAAAAGAGGAAATACGTCATTGTTGCACCAAACGAGCGATATAATATTATATAAAAATGTCACTCCGTTCCCCACTTCCTGCCGAATTCTGGAGGCATTGCGTGTTGAGATGCAGAACTCAACGCCGCGCTTAGCCTCGACACCAGAACGAAGAAATGGAAATATAAATTTAAGTAAATATTTCATCTCCTCGAGTGGGGATCGAACCCACAACCAGTCGGTTTTGCAGTCACACCTCGTGCCGTTGCGCCACGACCGGCCTCAACGGAACGGAGTGTCTTAACACTAGGTTCCCTCTGCCTACCCTGCTGTGTGCGGGATACAACGTGAAGCTAATTTAATTTATTTTTTATAAAAATGTCAAAAACCAGGTAATCCAACTATAATCGTGTTCCGAGTGTTTTTAAGTGAGGTGTGAACGTCATTGAACTGCTCGCTGCAGTCACCGAATGCTGTGAAGCATGAACGTTGTACGCCGCGAGCGGATACGGACTGATTTATACTATTTAATATTTATATATACGGTTTATTAAGCTTCACGGTGTATACCGCATATCTTGTATCTGTAGACACAGAGAACCTAGTGCTAAGACAATTCTTTTCTCTCTCTGTCGTTTTTTCGAGCGGAGGAGCTCAACACCGCGCTTCGTCTAGTCTTAAATGAAAATACTTTGAAAATAATTTATCTTCCAAGTGGAATCGAACCCATAACCTAAATATATTTTATTTACGTGATTTTTTTGTTCTTAATATTGCAACGAGTGATATTACTCTTATTTTTGCATGAAGACTGAGAGAATCTAGTGACAAATCACTCATGACAGGGATCGAATCCACAACTTGTCGCGGTTTCCGCAGAGAGCACACACTTGTGCCCCTGCGCCACGGCTGGCCTCAATGAATTTAAGATAATAAACTTCTTAGCATTTCATGGGTTCTCCGTGCCCATCGCGTTGCACAGTGAAAAGACCATAGCAGCGCCTCGGACTGGTGACCCAAGTGTAGGTTCAGTGTAATCTACACTACAACTACACTCAACACGCATTGCCTTAATTAGTTGGCAGAAACTGTAGAACGAAGTGCTGTCTTAAGAATAAGGTTCCAGGTTAGAAGCTAAAAAATCACTTCTCTTTAAAGGGCTTAAAAAATACAAATTAAATACACTTTCTCTGTTTGTAAAATAAAAGTTATCAGCACGTTAACAGGCATGGTGCCTTTATGGTGTTATGGCAGCCATCGACCGGTCGATGTGACTTTCTACATCGACTGGGGTCACTTTTTTTATTAAAAACACATGTTTCCACTTTCGTTTCATTTTATTTTATAAAAATTTCAGTTTCACTAGTTTGTTTTGTGAGTGAGGTCGCGGTGGTGTAAACTGAACGGTTGTCAGTTTTATTCCCACTCAGGTGAACTTAACGTCATTTTTCCCGCTCTGGTAGACAAAGCATGGCGTTGAGTTCCACTACTCATCTCGTGTATTGGCCGGAAAGTGGAAAGTGAAGTGTTTTACCAATCGATTCCCTCTGCTTGCCTACCTGCTTACCTTGCTACGTGCGGGGTACAGCTTAAAGCTTTTTTTTTATAAAAACTAAACAACCTTATTATTAAACGAATTATTTAGTAACATTTTATAGCATATAAATATTACTAAATAATTAGGTTAATAATAAGGTTGTTTAGTTTTTATAAAATATTGCTTAATAATAAAATTATTAACTAAATTCTCATAGTTAAAATAAAAAGATAAACAAAAACAATTTTACGATTCACTTATTCACCTTGAGTGTGAGAATTATATCTTTAAAAGATTATGAAATATTTACAAGGAAAATAGCCCCTTTTATTATCACTACAAGTATAAAACAAAGTCGCTTTTCGCCATCTGGCCCTATGTATGCTTAGCTTTATTTTTAAAACTACGCAGCGCATTTTGATGTATTTTTTTTTAAATAGATAGAGTGATTTAAGAAGAAGGTTTACTAATATAATAACATCCATTACATTGTAGAGCTAATGTGATGTCGTAAATAATAACATTTTTTCCTCCTACATCGCAAACACAGGCTGAACTCTATGAAATTTCGCTTCGTGATAAGTTGTTATTTTTTATCAAACATTCAATTGAATATTCTTATAGGAAGTTCGGAAATGCAAGGAGTTATTTTTCTTCATCAAAAATGTATAACAAAAAAAGTATACAATTAAATAATTTCCATAAGAAATATTGTTTTTATTCAGTCCAATCAAAACTTGTGTCTATGCAAAAGTAAATTCAATATATTTTTATCTATTAAAATCTCGGCCAATCGTGGCGCAGGGACACAAGCGTACGACTATAAACGCGACAAGTCGTGGGTTTGATTCCCACTTGAAGATGTGAAATATTCAATATTTTCAGTTCCTCGTTAAGTTAACGAAGTTAAGCGCGGCGTCGAGTTCCGCCACTAGACGCGCAATGTCTGCAATAATCCGCAAAAAACAGAAATGTCTTAATGGGAACAGAATGTCTTAACACTAGACATTCTGTTAATGTGCTAGATACAACGTGAAACAAAAAAAAATATAAATAAATACAATTTTTCACTTATTAACTTGCATAGGTACTAAATCATATTTCTTGTTAATATAAACTCGAAAATACTCTTTTTTTTTAGCTTCACGTTGTATCCCGCACACTGGCAGGGTAGACAGAGAGAACCTAGTGTTAAGACACTCCGTTCCCCACTTTCTGCCGAATTCTGGAGGCATTGCGTGTTGAGTGGCAGAACTCAACGCCGCGCTTAGCCTCGACACCAGAGCGAAGAAATGGAAATATAAATTTAAGTAAATATTTCATCTCCTCGAGTGGGGATCGAACCCACAACCAGTCGGTTTTACAGTCACACTTTGTGTCACTGCGCCACGGCTGGCCTCTTTTTAGAAATTTTAATAATCTTCTTTAATATAAAGAACTCTTGCGTTACTGAGTAACTGACAGACAACGCTCAGAACATAAAACTACTGGACTCTGAAGTAGTAGTAGGGAGTTTTCGAAGTTCCTACAGGAATTTTCCGTATTGGAGTCTATGCAAATTTACGGGCGACGACGAGTATAACGCCAGGGTAATGGAAACACGACCCAAAATAAAAAGCCCAACTATAACAAATTTTTAAATGTATTAATACTTAATGTATACTTAACTTACTTTTTTTCCTCCAGGTTTAATTAAATCCACAAAAAGCACACACTATGCACAGATAGTCACAATGTTATCAACACAAAACACAAAAATACAATGAGTGAAGTCTTATATAATTAATTTATTTAATACATATATTTATTTTATTTTTTCTCTCTATATGTTAAGTGTTAACCTCNACAATGAGTGAAGTCTTATATAATTAATTTATTTAATACATATATTTATTTTATTTTTTCTCTCTATATGTTAAGTGTTAACGTCAACGTGTTAGAAGTCGACACGTGTGCAACGCGCGACGCGTAGCTAACGAATGAGCAAGCTTGTGCGTGAAACGGCGTGAAAGCTTCCGGTGGGCTTTATGCAAAAGGGCTACAATATTAAAATTTATANATATATATATACATATATATATATTTAATGTTAACTATGTTGTAAATATTATTATGAATGAAATTTATTATCAATATATACCTACATAAATTTATAATTTTCATATAGCAAAGGCAACCGTGGCCAAAAGCTCGGCGTCGCGCAGTGGTCGTTCGGTTTTCACTCGAGAACATTATTATTTTTTTTTTAATTTTCGCCGCCTGACAACGAACAACTCAACGAGGCAGTAAACTAATGAAATGACCTATCACTAGATAGTTTCTATAAATCTTGTTTCAATAGTTACATAAAACCATCCGAAGCAGGTATCCCACTCGCCACACTGTCTGGTTGCGGTTTGATTCCCAGATTAAGTAATTTGTTATTGATCGTATGATATATATTTATAATAAAATTATTGATGTTATACCAATAATATTCGCTAAATCGCTGAGGCGAAAGCCAATTTCTTAGTAATCATGAGGTATTTTCTTACCATATTGATAGAGGTATGTAGATGTTTTTATATTTTTTATTAATTATTTTGTATATTTTTAATTTTAACATCTCCAATTATGTATTTCTTATTAACTAATTACTCTCGAAAATTGGGCGGAAAATAACTGTCATAACACTAGGTTCACTTTGTTTACCCAGCTAGAGTGATAGAGAGGCAGAGTGATAGAGGAACTAGAATTCACGGGCTTATTACTACAGCGAAGAATTTAAAATAATTCTTACCCCCAAGTGCGAATCGAACCCACCCATATATACAATGCCACTACTCTATGAAGATAAAATTATAAATTACATATATGTTCAAATAGAATAGTAGATTTGAGTTTGATTTTCTTATTTAAATAAATGCGCAATTAAAAATTCTATTAATTATCGCCCGAATGCTCATTTAGATAAAGAAAGCCTATCAATATATTTTTTTAAGAAAAATATTTATAAAAGTAGTGTAATCGGTGAAACTTCATCACATTTCTAGGAAACGCCACAAAACTAGAGTACTAAAATGTCATTTTAATCATTTTAATGGACGCACCACCTACTAATTATGAAAAGCTGGTCAAATGTGAGTTGGACTCGCCCACAGAGTGTGATATAAACGGGAAGTAACCTACAGGTTTTAATTACGCAACGAATTCCATACAAAATGCAACAAAAACGGTGCATAAATACTCCTAGTATTTTTATTGCGTTGGAGGTACCATAGGGAACCGTAGACCTGAATATTTGATATTAATTTCAGCTTCTTACCTCCAAGCGAGTTCGAGATATATGGTCTCGAGATAGGGATAGACGGACAGTAATGTGATCTCCATGGGTGCTTTATTTCATTTTGAGGTACGAAACACTTAACATAGATTTTTTTAGAGTTCCTATTTTTCGTGACAGTATCACGAGATCATCCGCAAACGCCAAAATGGGTTCTGGGTTGGTAGTTATTATTGAAGTTAACGGATATTCTCATTTTTCTCGTGTCTAATTACTAACACAGGTAAGAAGAAACCTCAATTCGCCTTCGAAACGACATTATCTATGATATTGGAGGAAGGTAACATATTGGAGGAAGGTAACATATAAAGCATGAGGACTCCCCGAGAATATGTACAAAGAGGTTGTGTTGAACAGTGGAATAGACGAAAGATACATGCAGAGACCGTTTGGTGGTCCGTTCTCCCACTTCCGGCTACCCAGTCAGGGGTATGGCGTGAAGTTAAAAAAATATATTTTTCCCCATGAGAATATTTAGAATTATATTAAAATTTATGGGGAATATACAACGACCCAAATACATCTATACTTACATAGTGTAGCTGACTCCCCACTCTACTCAACAAAATATTGAAATAAAATTATCTATATAATAATTTTAATATTTTAGTATGGCTCGTGATACATCTAATATAAATAAAACCCTTTCGTAGTGATCGTAAGTAATCCAAGATTTTTCAAAGATTCAGAGGTAACAGTATTAATATGAAATGTACCATAAATCTAATATAAATACAAATAAAATATATTATGATACTATCTATATTATCCTCCTCTCTATTATACCTAGTCATTATTGATAGTTATAACTAAGGGGGGATAGTGAGTGGCCTCGCACCCGCCACTTATACTACTGGATTCCGGCCGTTTGGCTCTGAACCCTCCGGGACGGATCGGAATAGTTTATACTTATGATTCTTATAATGCTTTTGCGAAAGATGAATTATTAAATAACTGATTCAAAGATCGAAGTCTAATATAAATATTTGCAATGGAGTTGAAATTATTATATGTAGGCCGTAGCCGTAAGTACATGACATATAACTCTCTGCTTCACATATCAGATCGAACTCCCTACCGCTAGGCGGCCGATTATGTGAATCCACTTCAGTTTGTTACTTTAGAGGGCATTACATTAATATACCCATTTAACGTTCGTGTATGTTTCTTATAACTATATATTTACTTATCGTATCTTAATAATATTCAATTCTGTATGTATAATGTGACGTGTTTATTAATTCCGTATCAATTCGTTAATATAGTATATTTCTTATTATAATTATTACCTTCGTGCTCTGATTATATGCCTTAGTTTTGTGGGCTACGGTATCGGGACGATGGTAATGAAACGAGATGATTATGTAATTATTTTCCTCTATTGTTTTGTAACGAATAAATTTAGGACGCTGATTTATTATAGTATACCTACAAATGTTGTTTATGAACAATATTAACGAATGTGCAATACCCCTACAGTTTCAATACTAATATAATTTATATTCACTGTTATTGTAACGCCTCTTTTAAACAGCACCGTCGTAGAATAACACGCACAGCACACACCCTGCAGCTGTTTGCCTGAACTGACACTAGACTCAGAATTGTGGGAATGTAATATAGAAATCATTAGTTGAAAATACTCAGTTATCGCTAGAACAGCCAGCGACTCCAAATAGGCATGATTCTACTACCAGTTCGGTAAAGAACCTCAGTGCTGAGAAAAACTGGCGGAAGAAACTCAGCAGCAGAATCCAACACTACTAAAGCAATTCACTTATACCAAATATGTCAGCATATTATAAGTATGTCGTCGACATCAGTCGATTGACGCATTATATTTTCTACGATAAAACCAAGCGTTGGACAAATAAGCGGACACTACTACATATGTACTCCAGAGCTGGAACATAAAATAGCACCACACACCCGTATGAGACGGGCGGACACTACTACATACACCAGTAGTAGGACATAAAATAGCATCACACACCTATCCATCATACACCAAGTGTTAACGTTGAAGCACCGCAAGGCACCGCGAAACTATCTAAATATAATATATAAAAAATTAAATGCCATAGTAATTCACTTAGCCAAGCACATTAGTACCAGCGAAGCCAAGCAGCAGTCGGTTGTGACTATGTGTGTATGGTCAATGAACTCTAACTATCTGTGTAGGGTCAATCTATGACTATTTGTGTAGGGTCAATGAACTCTAACAGTCGTATAAATCGTAAATAATTAATATTTGGTTAATGTCTAACATCTTTATGATATTTAATTAAATATATTGACAGATTACCTTTATTGTAGGACATTAAATAGACTCATATTATATAATATTTGTAAATTGTAAATACGCATTTTGATACAATAGTTTTATATCATATTACAAAAGATACTATTATATTTATATTTCCTTTTATAGTAACATGTTACATATTTACTAATTTATATAGACATTACATTTATAAGTAATTATAATTCACCAAACCTATTTAACTCACATTTCACATTTCATATACACACAACTAACAAAGATGGCGGCAGGTATTCTGCGTACATTAATATAATTGTAATTTTACATACCTCATAAAAACATATTCATGTATTTATTTCCATTTGCTAAATAAATAATAATTATCTCTGAATATTGACGGGCATTACGTGGATTATTATTACTCTTCTTTGTTTTAATGATAAGCTATTAAAAACTTACCGACGAAGTATTCCAAAACAAACAACTGTAAATACGTAATAAGCACTTATAACTTATCTTACCAGCCTCGAATACTTATATCACTCTTTCATAAAAGATGTAACTAAATATATATTCATTATAAATTAAAACTTCTCTAAACTTTTTGAAACACTATCCTTCACCAGACGCTCCCGCCATCTCCCTCTCTTTCTTTCCTTTTTTCTTGACTTTGACGTTGACAGTAGCTTATTCAGCCAACATGATATTTTACAGTAATTAAAATATGAATTATGTTATTTTTTATTTTAAATTATAATACACAACGATTAAATATAATTATTAAATTATTTTTAATAAATATATTTTATATCTGCGTGTTTTACCTATGGTATATTACGTCACTTTAATATTACTTGTGAACGGGACGCGTAATGAAAGAACTGAACTAAATTATTATTTACAAGATTGTATTTATCGTAAGCTATAAATAAAATAATATTTTAAATTATATTTATAATATTTTTTTTATAAATTATTTTTTTTTTGAATTAATTATATTATTTACCTACATATTTTAGTTCTGGTATGGATCGTTACAATAGTTTTGCCATAAATATTATATTATTACAAGGATTTTCTTTGTTTTGTATTGTACGTAACATTTATTACTATTACAGTGTGTTAAACATATTAATATAAAACCATTCAAAATTATATAAAACTTATCCATTGGCTGCAGTACAGTTCTTTAAACGTTGAAGCCAGTTATCAATAACAGCACACACTTTTTCTGTGGTAAAATTTTTCGTATCAATTGTATGAGTTGTTTTAGGGACTCCAAATTATTAAGGCCTGTAGACGAAACCTTACTCTCTAAAACTGACCATAAATCATGATTCAGTGAATTAAGATTAGGACTAGATGACGGCCAGTCTTCAACTCTGATGAAGTCTGAAATGTTCGTTTCTAACCAATAGCGGAGCTTTATGACCTAACGCCGAATCTTTCACAGCGCACACACACAATCACAGCGATACATACATAACCACAGCGATTCAGTTTTTTTTATCACTCTATTCCAATTTAATATCACTAAATTTTAGCTAAGGGAACCTGGGAACCTAGTGTTAAGACTATTTTCCGCCGAATTCCGGAGATATTGTGATTAGGGGGTGATTAGGGGCAGAACTCAACACCGCGCTTTGCCTCGTTACCAGAGCAAGAAAATGAAAACATTAATTCATTCCCCCGATTGGGAACAGAATCCACAACCTGTAGCGTTTACAGCATACGTGTGCCTTAAATAATATAAAAAAAAACAATAATTCACCGTAAGCAGTCATTGTAAAAAGTAAAATTTACGTCACAAACAAAATGGTTCATCCAGCGAGCAGCAAGTAGCAACCTTACTTAGAGGTCAGTGATACGATACGATCGTAGAGATAAATTTAATTAATATAAATTATTTTACAAATTACATCGTTTCCTACATCCGCTGTGGAAGCAGACTGAACTGTTGGATAAACAAAGGATTTTAGAGTAATTATTTAATAGTAAAAAATTGTTTAAATATCTGTTTTTATTATATTTAAATGGCTTTTTATGTTGCATGAGTTTTTTTTGCTTTTTTTTTATGGAAAAGAACAAGGCAAACGAGCGTTCGGGACACCTGATGGTAAGTGATTACCGCCGCCCACGACCCTGTGCAACATCAGAGGAGCTACAGGTGCGTTGCCGGCCTTTAAGGTAGAGATAGATGCGCTTTTTGAAGGTACCCATGTCATATCGACCTGGAAACACTGCCGCGGGTAGGCCATTCCACAGTTCCGGGGTGCGTGATCGCGATACTGGCAGTCACTCGAAACATTAAGGCCCAATATACTGATACTGGGCGCGGTCCACTTGCATAAATTCTCGGGAAGCCCATAGGATGGAAGTTTAGCCAGGAGCGCCTCATGTCACACTCGATCAAAGGCCTTCGCCATGTCCAAACTAACTGCCAGGCCCTCTCCCTTGCTTTCAATAGCCGCAGCCCAGGGATGGGTAAGGTACACCAGAAGATCACCGGTTGAGCGACCATTGCTTCACGTTATATCCCTCATACATCAGTTAAGTAGAGGAAACCTAGTGTTTAAACACTCCGTTCCCCCCGCACACAATTTTTGATATATTTCGAGCGGAATTCTACGCCAGCCTTGGTCATGTCACGAGAAATGCTAGGAAATGAAAATAATTAATTTCCCCGTTTACTATCAATCGCTGCCTCACTGCGTAGAATTTTTTTTTTTACATTTTCGTAAATTTTAACTAAAACTTACTTTTTTCAGGTTAATCGTAGCACAGATTTACAAACGTGCGACTGTAAATGCGACAGGTTGTAAGTTCGATTGCCACTCGAGGAAAAGATATATTTAATATTAGCGCGGCGTTGAATTCCTCCACGCAATATGCAATGTTTCTAGAATTCGAGTGGAACGGAACGGAGTGTCTTAACATTAGGTTCCTACGTTCCCTTTGCCTACCCTGCTAAGTGCCGCATAGATAACAAAATCTATCTGAAACAAAACTATAAACTCAAGACACTCAAACAGACGCGCATTTACGTAATGAGTAAGTGTAATCACAAAATATCGACACATCTATAAAAATACTTTAAACGGTTTCATTTCCGGATCTACATTACATTACATTCCAAATGAATCAATGATTCAAGAAATCTTTAACTAGATGAGTGGAGCGTGAAGCGAGAACATGATTTATTAGAAATGTATGTATGAAAACGTGTTCGCTATCGACTGAAATTGTTCTAGCTGAATAGTTATAATTTAAGATGAAGTATACTAATATTATCAGTTCCGATTCCGACACTTCCGTAATCCGTTCCCCACTTTCCGCCAAATTTTGGAGCTATTTCGAGTTGAGTGGCTGAACTCTACGTCGCGCTCTTGCCACGTTACGAGAGCAAAGAAGAATTAGTTTGAAGCCATAACCTATCGCGTTTACAGTCGTACGCTTGTGCCCCTGCGCCACGACTGGCCTAAAGGAAATAGAATATTGAATTTATACTATAGGTGACCACGGATTTGATCACATATAATATAAATTCAATATTTGCTTTATATAACAAATGCCGCGCAAGCCGTGCAGCGTGCGCGCCACCGGCTGTTGACCCTGTTATCTCAACATCTAGAGATCGTGTATCTCATTGAGATGATATTGTATTGACGTTTTGATGTGTATTCGAATTGAAATTATTAATTGATATGTTTTACAATTTCTAATGAAAGAGGCATATACTCGTACTCGTATACTTAACTATGTTATGCCTGCGGCTTTGCTAGCAGCAGCCAGCCTGGTCAAATGGAAACACCTAACATTTACGTACTACACACGACACATTCAAAGTGACCGAGGTATCTCATATCATCATTCAAGTCTTACGTCAAAATGGGCAATCCAACAAAAAAAAACTTTTAAATCTGAATCAGTAGTTTTTGGGATTAATACATTTAAGCAAAATACACTGTAAATTATGTTTAAAACAAAAAAATAACTTAGCTGTAGCAGTAATGTAACTAATCACGAAACCCAAATTTCAGTATGTTCCTATTCCTAATATCTCTTCACATCATAAAGGTTGACAGCAAGGCCTTGCCAAACTCTATTTTTTTGACACTTCAGCAAAATTATTGTTTTTCATAACATATATAAACAGCAATGCACAAACAGCGTGCAGCGAAGATAAAAATAATATTAATTTATTTAATATATAATTAGCTAACAAACTTAAAGCAAATAACTTTCCCATTTCAATTTCGCATCAGAAAAGGATTACCACTTTTCTACGTTACAAGCACTCTAACATTGCGCAACGAGAATTGAAAAAGATTTACAAGAACTCGTGTGTCCCGGACGCGCTTTCTATTGGTATAACTCTTCATTAAACGACGACGTTACGACTTATTGTTTATTTGGAATTATGGGATCATCACTTCATTTCACTATTGCATATCATATTTTTATAAGCAGAGGAAACGGTGATAACACACTCACTCACACACCGCCCAAATTTTGATATATTGCGTGTTAAGTGGCGGAATTTAACGCTGTCTGTAGAATACTGCAAATGGAGACTGATTGTCTTAATACTAGGTTCCTAGGTGGTCTCTGCCTACCCTGCTGTGTGGGATACAGCGTGAAGATAAAAAAAATCTAAAATATACGCCATTAATGCGGTTTAAGAGATTAATTTAAAACTAACAGATGGTCATTTGGTTATGGTTTATAACCATATATTATGTAAGTAATCAATTTATACGTTCCCATACCTTGCTAGCTCTCGTCTCTCGGGGGACGCCGTCACGACGCGACCTTTACTTTCTCCATCTGTTGCACTATAATTCTGTATTTTTGAAGTATTATAATAATTATTATTTGTTATTGTTTTTAAGACCTCCGTGACGAAGCGGCACAACGTCTGTAAACGTGCCTGTTGTGGGTTCGATTCTCAGTCGGAACTATGCATTATTTTTATTTTCTCGCTCTGCTATCAAGAGAAAACTCATCGTTTAATTCCACCATTCAACATTCTCGAAAATTATGTCCGTGTATCGGAGGGACTGTCTTTAGATAAGATTTTTTCTGCCTACCTTGCTATATCCCTAGTTATGTCGAATCGAACCCACGACCCCGTTTACAATCAGACGCTGTACCGTTGCGCCACGATAGCCTAGTATATATTATAATTATAAAAATTGTTAATATTGACATTGATTCGGCGGAATCTATATAGATTAGATATGAATCTTAATAGGAATTTTATGAAAATTGAGGTGATTAAATCAAAATCTTTTTCTAAAATTAGATTTAATATTAGTATCCGTTTCGTAAAAAAATATTGACAAATTAATAGATTAAAACTTTCTAATTTAAAGCAATCAACGTAACTAATATAATTTTGTAATATTACTTATACATTAAAATTGATAGGCAGAGGGAACTCAACGCCGTGTGTTGTCTTGTTACCAGAGGGTGGAAATGAACCGATAAAAGTCGTGCTTACATTCAGTCGCTGTGCTGCTGCGCCACAATCACCATAATATATTTGTACCCCGGTCTTTATATTGTATCCAGAGAGAGCCTGATGTTAAGATACTTCTACATCCACCTGCCCTATAAAAAGACATTTTGATACCATCCACCATACCAGAGGGCAAGATACTATCAGCTCATTCTGCAGAAATCCAGGGCAGTACGCGAGGCAATTAAGAAATCGTTGGCGGTAGTTTGATATAATAATTATGTCAACTGACAGATGAATACCACCTCAGTCTACCCGTGACCACGGAATACTGCAAAGTGTTCGAAACGTCGGGTTTCCAAAATGTAAAATCTTAAATATACGCGATTAATCCGGTTAAATTAGTTTTATTTAAAATTTTTAATACATACTTAGGAAAGAAAAATACTTATTTAGAAAACGTATAAAAATTTGAACGTAGCGGGAAACGAACCCGCGCCTCCTTAAAACTGACCAGGCGCTCTAACCACTAAGCCATATGTTCTCATCATATAAATATTTCTGAATGTAATGAAGACTTTATACTGATTTCATACATATTTTTTTACGTTTGTAAGAGTAAACTATATGCCATCAAATATAACTTACAAAAAATCTCGCAACTCAGTTCTTCCGTAAAAGGTTGTGAGATCCATGTAATAAGTCAAATTAAGTTAAGAAAAGTCGATAATTTTTTTTATCATTATGTTTTAAGTTTGCATGCAATTTAAATTTGCATTTGCAAAACATTGCATGTTGAGTGGCGGAACTAAACGCCGCAAATTATATTACCAAAGTAGAAAAATTTATAAATAACTAATCTTAAACCATACTCATAGCGTTTACAGCCATACGCTGTCCCACTCCACCACGCCGCGCCGCCGTCACAGTCCCCATGACTGTGGAAAAATACAGTATCGACGATACATAAATACTTATATAATTGTATGTAAATAAATTTCACTATAAGACTTTTTTACATAATCAGCACATGTTTTTATTATATGTTGTTGGATAACTTAGATTTGACAAATGTTTGACAAACTTTCCAATCATAAATTTGTGACGTAACGATGTAGGGACTGCCGCAGCTGGTTATTTAAGCATCTTAGCTTCACGCTGTATCCCGAATATTTAGTGACGTAGGCAGATACTCACTTTTCGCCAATTTTTCGAAACATTGCGAAGTTGCGAGTTAGATTCCTACTCGAAAAAATAAAATATTTAATATTTTGATGTTGTCGCTCTGGTAACGTAAAACGCGGCAAGCAATGGCTCTAAAAATTAGTCCGCAAGTGGGAGCGGAAGTGTGTTAATTGGAACGGAGAGAGTGAGAGAGTAGAGTTCCAGGTTCCCTCTGACCCGAGAGAATATGTTATGCCCATGCTTACACTATGAAATTAATGTAAACCAAACCTATATGAAATTAATGTAAACCAAATAAATTAACCATTTATATCAACATAGCGACACCACAATAAAAAATTAAATTACTCTCATAAAAGTGATAGTTCTTTACTTATGTATATACGTAATTATAATATCTAAGGAAAAAATATCGAAACTGGCAATATTACCGGATATAGCTAAATAGTCTTACAAGTTGTAAAGAAAATAACTAATTAAATATTAAAAGTTCTGAATGCCAATCAATTTGGTTGGTTTTTTTAGAAACTGTAACTGGTCGAGCGACGAGACGCGGTGAAAGCAAAGCTCTGATGGATATTTTTGCAATCACACGTGGAGGAAGGAAGCGAATTGATTTATGTATATATTTATGTGTGTATATATATATATATATATATANTATATATATATGATTGTTTCTTTCATATTTATGTGGGCTTTATTGTAGTGTAACATAAGATATTGATATATTGTTTTTTTGGCTATGTGCAATAACACATAAAAAAATCGTAAGCATCTTGATTTAAGTATTCCCAATTAGAATTTGAATCCATTATTATAGTAGCAAGTAGCTAACTGTACCACGGCACTCAAAATAAATATTTTTGTTACCAAATTTTACATCAATCTAACACTAGATTCCACATAGCGTAGAGTAGGCGGTGAGAACCGTCAAGACACCCTGCCTTCCACCTGAGCTCGAAACATTAGTTACGTGTTCAGTGGTGGAGCTCTGTCACGCTCAAACTCACAACTTCAACTTAACATTATAACTATTAATTAACAAACTTCTTAAGTAGAGTCGCTGGTGACTACTTGACCTACTGTAAATACATATATAGGGGAGAGGGGGGCACATTCGAACGATTTTTAAACTTTGTGTCATATCTAAAAATTCTACAGTTTTTAACTTCTTTACTATTTCACAATGCTTAGCCCAACTATTGTGCCACAAAATCGTATCATCATATGTAGAAGCATATATAAGTTAGAGGTGCAATATCAATTTTAGTAGCAGTAGTCAAATGTTCAAAGCTGCCTCCCTTCCGGGGTAGCTTTGAACATATATGGGGCAGTTATGAACTATCATTGAATTCAATGAAATTAAAAGGCTTATCAAACTTTTAAGTAATTTTAGTAATAGACTTAACATTAGAAACGATGGAGATCAAATATCAGTACCATGTTAAAACTTAAAAAAATAATATACCTAGTTTAATATTGCGATTGTACTAGTACTAGTGTTAAATAACATAAGTCTTAATATTAATAGACTTTAAAAAACGAACAAACAAAAAAGTAACTTTGGCTTCGTAGAAGTAATTAACATTATGGGATCAATCATAGAATAAACCTAATATTATGAAAATAAAACAAAATATTTTTTAATAGACAGCTTACTGCCCTAATTTGAACCTAGAGAAATTTAATTTAAAAGAAAACATGGATGTAGCACATGATGTAAAGAAATAAATATACAAGCTACTTTTTTACTATTCACAGATGATGAAACATTCGCCAAAACGGAGTCTCCAATATTTATTAAGTTGTAATCTAATTCCATTTCGTAGTTTTCATACGCACAGGTATCAGTATCTTCATTCTCTTCACAGTAAATTGTCACTTCCTCTTCTGATTCCAAATGCATTTTTGAGTCAGTTTCTTGTGAAGAAAAGTTCAGTATAGTTTTGTTTTTCTTTCGCGGTATTTTTTTACATATAATAATATTCAAAACTGCCCCCTTTATTTTGTTCAAAGTTGCCTCAGTGGTATTTAAAAAATTACAAACGTTTTTTCTTCAAGTAAAAGTTTTAAAATTGTATTAATCTCTAGTTTATTGCATGATATATGAAACATTCTAACTAAAAGAGGAAAAAATAAAACCATATACCTTGAATTGGATCCCTGCGATCCTTACGCGTTTATTTAAAAATGCATAAAATTTTAACTCAAAATCAAACACTCCTCGTAACTCAACGGCTGGCTCTCATATATCAGCGGTGACAAGTGACATGTGTGCAGGTTAGTGCTGCCAATACTCAAAAAAAATCTACTAAAAATTCTTTTTAAAATAGCTCTGTTAACACATATTTTCAAAGGTGCCCCTGTTCTAAGCTACCCCCCTCTCGATCAGAACTATCGATAATATCGATAAAGAACAAAGCCTAAGGCGTTAACTCACGTGTAAAACTTATCGTCGCCTACTACTTTGTTGCATGTACTTAAGAAAATAAATTAAAAATTCCATTTTTTTTCCGTTCCCTCAAGAATTTCAAAAAATCCTATTTCTTTAAAAAAATCCTTATACTTATTTTCACTTTTTAAAATATTGCAGACGATGTCTTAGTTAATCCTTCCTCGATATATGAAGACCAATATTTTTTTCATTAGATTAACGTGAACAAACAAACTCTACAGCTTTATGATAAGAGTATAGAAATAAAGATACATTTATAATATACTACGCCTTAAATATACATTTAAGGCGTAACTCTCAACAATCAATCATCGTTATCTCAGATGTACCACAGACCACGGTCGACCACACACATACACACGCACACACACACACACACACACACACACACCACGCAATTACTTTCCATATAATTGATTCTAATAAGCATTTAATTATGTATGGGAATATTTTGTTTATTGATCAACTACCAGATATAGTTGATTTTTAGCTACTGCCTTTGTGCTCGCATATGTGTCGCGATGGTCGTGAGCTCACTATCCATGGGGGGGGGGAATGAATTATTTTTCTCCTTTCGCTCTGGTAGACGAAGTGCGGCATAGTTTTGCCACTCAATACGTAATGTCTCGAAAATTGGGCGGTGCGTAAAGAATGTTGTTTCTTAACACTAGGTTCCCTCTGTCTACCTGGATGTATGCGGAATATACAAATAGATACTGCGTAAAGCTACAAAATGTATCAAAATATATAATAAGTCTGTTTGTCACCATCTTAGTATCAAAAATTAAAATTTCTCAATAAGCACGTATTCAATATTCTTATGTGACTCTTAGAAACATAACTCACTTTCTTTTTCAATACAAACAAGGCCGCTAAAGTACAAGAAAAGGTTAAAATATTCAAAAATTGATGAACTAAACAAGTAATTCAGTGACAAGGTATTCCAATAAAGTTTAAATAATCTATCTATAAGTGAAAGTTTTTCGTAATGGAGTCGTTTCGATGGAACCACATGTGTTGACCAAAATGCTATGTTGCTTTTATAATATACACCGTAACATAAGATTCCCTTTGCCTACCTCGTTACGAGTATGTGCGGGATACAGCGTGAAGCTGATTTTATATTAGATATGTACTACAAATGTAGATAGAAACACGCATATTTTCTACAAATTATTATACAAATTAATTATTCAACCTACTTAGCAAACATCTAGAATGCTATATTGTAAAGATACGACTTGGTAAGACTCCGTAGAAAGCCCGACCCCGCACGAGGGGGCGCCCACATACAGCACAGCAGCACATCTTACAAGATTCATATCAACATTGGTATATTAATCGGGTAATTTGCAACTTATTAAAATAAATATAAAACGCTGTTAGGCAAAACATTTGACACGTGCGTTTCGTTTTTACTTTTAACATACTTTATTGTAATTTAAAAATGTAAGTAATCATATGAATTATTACGTACTAATTTCATTCTTTTTTTTATTTATTAGGGGTAAATAAACAGTGCACATACATGTAAGTAAAAGAACAATAAACAGTTATTTTAAATTTACAGGAATATGTTTATTACTTTTACTTGAATTGTTTTAAGTAAACAGTATTTTATTAAAACAATTTTCAAAATTGTTTTCAAATGCCGATAATTTATGTAGATAGTAATAACAAATCGCGTTTATTGCGCCGTTGCTGTTCCATTAACTATTAAATGGATGATTTTTGTCTACAAGATTAGTTTTCCAGGAGTTTGATGGTGAAACTTTATTCGTAACCGGTGAAAATGGTCCTTAGTGTTGGTAAAATCAGAAATTATACAAATAAAACTGCCATACTTTACTTGATATGCCTTTATTTCAATATGAGAACATTTCTACAGTTCGAGAAAATCTAATACAAATATAAGTATTTTAAAAGGATATGAGTTTACATACTATAGGTACACTCTCCACTCACCAACTTTTTACTCTCTCACTTCTATCATACTTAAAAGTATATAATATAAAAATTGATAACAATTTGAATACAATATTTTAAGAATAAACAATAAGATATTGACTTTTCAAGTGTGTGCCTTTTCATTTTTCTTTTAGCATCACGGTATATACCGCATAGCAATGTAGGCAAGGAATCTAGTGTTTAACCACTCCGTACAGAAACACCGCCCAATTTTTGTAACATTGCGTGTTAAGTGGAGGAACTCAACGCCCCGCTTTATCTTCTTACTAGTGCCAGAAAATGAAAATAATTCATTCCCCCCCAAACCCACAACCGTCTCGTTAATATCAAATTAATAATAACCTTAGAAGTAAGAACAATCTCTTACATGTTTTTTGAATGCATATTATTTTTTTAGACTAAATCCTGTTTATTATTTTATTAGGCTAAATCGTAAAGTCAGGAATATACTAACATATTAAGATTTAATATTCATATATCTCTTTGATAACTTCCGTTACGAGTGACAGTAGGTACTTACCTTTTTATGTCATGTTATAATTTAAACATGTTTATAAAATCTTATGCTTGAAGAAAGAAAACTTTTAAATTGTGATTTTACCCATATAAATAATATTATTAAAGCATTTAAACAAAAATAAATAACTAAGTGCGCTGACTTTAATCCATAACTGCTATAGTGAGCTGCCTCGACCTGTTCGTCTCGAAGCGGTCCATGGTCTTGATGTCCATGATGGTCACTATGGAGATCGCGAGCACCAACAGCATCACTGATGTTACCATTATTCCGGACCTGGAATGGTATTTACTTATATATACTAAGGTCATAAAGGTGATTTTTTGTTGGTTAAACGCTTAACCCGTTTAACCAACAAAAACTTCGCAAGTATAACTTTGGAGTTAGACAAGTTTTCTAGTGATTTGTTTAGTCAAAAGACCTTCAAAGAGCCTTTTTTGTCATAACAGCGAATAAAATTATTGTTGTAAAACAAAACATAATTTCTTATCTATACGTAATACAGTATGTGTTTGTATACAGTAAAAAAAGCGTACACGCTTAGATATAAAAAAAGCAAGCAAAGCAAAAGTCTCGTTTCGACAAGAATTTTTCCAAAGAAATTTTGTATTGGCCCTTCTAAAAGTTCAAACCCATAAATTTACCTAAAGTGAAAGTATCGCTAGATGTGGATATTCCCTTTTATGGTATACAGATAACAAGCAGACGGACGCGTGAATATTAAATATAAACAAAAGATACAAGTTTCTTAAAACGATTGACAATGTTTCCATATTACATTCGTTATTTATTGACTTGAATGAAATGAAAGTTTTTTTTGTTTATATTGATGAGATTTTCTTTTCAGCGGTCGTGGAACTCTTCGTCCGTGATCATCGTGAAACGCAATGGTCGTGGCCCTAATCTCCCCCTGGGGGAAATTTTTAATTTAAGTTACTTTCATCATTTGCAAACGCGCAATGTCTCATAAATTTGGGCGTAAAGTGGGAAACGAAGTATCTCGATGGTTCCCCCGCCAATCCTACTTCCCGTGAAAAAGCTGTTCTCTTATAATAAATAATATAGACATCTTCATCTTACCAAATCGGTATCGAAGTGAAGTAGATACAGTCAAACGCATCTGCGAACTCTTCAGTGCTTTCCATGAAGGCTTGCATCTGTAATAAAATTACTATAGTAAATATGCATAATTATTCAAAATTGTTATAATCTTACAACATTTGTATAAATATGTCTGATAGAAAAATCAATGTGAGTTTCATGGCGACACAGTGTCCGACTGTAGACGTGACGGGTTGGTTCCACTCACTCTGGTAACAAGACAAAGATCAGTGATGAGTTTCACAAGTTAACATGCAATGCGTAAAATGTATGGATGTATATTAACACTAACAAGAAATGAGAACTTAGATTTTCACTAATTAGATAGATAATAATCTAATCTTACTCGTATATTAGGCCAAGTGAGGGTAGCTTCATCACTCGAGTAGACAAGTGGTAAGGAACAGTGGTAGGCCTTCCCCAGCACAGCGGAGGGCGCGTCCGGTGATGGAGGTGCCTGCAGATTCAGACCCTCGCTGTCGTAGCCCAGTTTAATTTCAACGCCGAGCGCCGTCCACCAACCGCCAGATTGTTTGAAGGAGAATTCTAAGCTTATCTGTCGATTAGATAAATTTATGAAAAGCACAAACAGCAAATAGTTAGGATTTTTTTTAGTTTCACACAGTATCGTTCCCCACTTTCTGTCGAATTCCGAAGACATTGCGTGTTGAGTGGTTGACCTCAATGCCGCCCTTCACCTAGCTACCAGAGCGAGGGAATAAAAATATTAAATATTTATCTGGTAACGAGGAAATTCGCGGTGTTAAGTTTCGCTTCTCAACTCACAACACCTCAAGAACTCGGGTGAAAGTTGAGCGAACCTGTCATAATGAGAACGGATTATCTTAACAATAGGTTCCTAGGTTCCCTCTGCCTACCCTGCTATGTGCGGAATACAACGAGAAGCTGTAGATACATAGATATATTTAAAAAATATTTTACCATTGTATTTAAAAATAATTAAATTCATCTACATATAATAATTAAGTATAATAATCTAGAAACCTTCATACCTAATATATTATAAGTACAGAAGCGAAAGTTGAAAAATGAATGAAATTATTAACTTCTTCCAACATAATAATATTAAAAAGTTCAAGTGACAATGACCTTATCCCTAGTGTTGTCACCATCAGCGAACTGTATAACGAGGATAGTGTAGAGGCGTGTCGCCTTCACTGTGGCGAGGCCGACCGGCGTGTCCAGAGTCACCGACGTGCCGTTTGCCCACTTGAGGACTGGCCAGCCGGAGCAGTACATGAGGACGCCTTTGCCGGAGGAAACTGAAATGGACATAGTAAATGAGGGTTTATAAACATGTGATACATATAGCGCTATAAGCTCGGTCGGTTGGTTGTGGGTTCTATCTCCATTCGAGGGACTGAATTATTTTCGTTTGCATGATAAGGCAAGATAAAGTACGGGGTTAAGATTCGCCTCCAAATACGCGATATCTCGTATTCTTAATAAATTATTTTTCTCAAGTCTTTGTATTAAATTTTCTCTGTCTACTCATATCCGGGATATCCACATTTTTCATCTATACTAAAAAGGCTCATTCATAGCAACTTATTACACATAAAGCGCTATATTTTACAGTTACACACAATTAAATTTTGATTTCCAAATAAAATTATTTGACAAAGTAAACAATGTAGTCTATTACCAGTAGCATTATAGACAGGATATCTGTTAGTCGTCCGTAGTGACTTCTCCTCCTCCGTGGTGGGCGTGGTCGTGCCGTCATCTGCTTGTCGCCGGACTCGAACCCACTCGTCGTCGAACTCCTGCACGCGGTTTTGTGACACTGAGGTGCCTGTCGTAAGTATTATAGTAGAAGGTGGCAATTTGACTTCATACTAAAAATGCACGTCCATGCAAGAGTTTGCACGGAAAAATATCGAGGATTTGCTCCTCGACGAAAAAAAATGCATAAAACGCTACGTACATGTCTTGTACGCTCCGGTAAGCCTGGTGTTGATTTTGTCACTAAAGTAAGGTAGAAGTGGTGGGAGGGGAACGGAGTGTACACTAGGTTCACTCAGCTTTCACATGCTTATGCTCCGGCACTATGAGTGGCCTCATCCTCATATGTTTTATATACGAAGAGTAAAAAACCATACCAGGTATCTACCTACTGTCTGCACGTAACTGCGTAACGTGAGAGGGGGCAGATATTAATCTTCATGAATATAACTTTATATCGTCCTTTTAATATTTTTTCTTCGCTTGTAACTAATTGCAGGACGTTCGGTAAAAGCTTAAAATGGTAATTACCTAAAATGCCCAAAACTCTTCCGTTCCCATATATATCCTGCAGTCGTGCAAACGTCTCCGTCATCTGGGCGTCGCGCTCCGACCACGGCCCTTGGAGAGTCAGTACCTGTCATTTTAGTATTTAAGTTACTTATGAAAAGTTACGGAGGCCGTTGTGGCGCAATGACACAGCGTATGACTATAAATTCGAAGGTTGTGGATTCTATTTCCACCTTCTATTTCGATTCGAGGGAGTCAATTGTTTAATATATTCATTTAATCGGTCTGTTCAAATTTTTTATGTTTATCGCACTGACTCCTTCTACTTTTAAGTCTTTGAAATCTGATTATTTTTAATCATACTTAATAATTACCACTGCCACTTACGTTATCACACACTTTATTTTATCAAGAATAAAAAGCCTAAAATTTTACAAAAATAAATTATTTATTTATGATAAATATTGAATTTGATATGTTGTTACTGTTTACGTCATTTTATCAATGTTAAAAGTTTTATAAAAAAATATTCTAACTACATATACGACATATAAAGATAGAACAACCGCCTTATAAAAAAATATAGTAACAATCATCTGACCTGCGTTTCATTGCTGACATAATCAGGATGTACGTCAAGGAAGTCCTGAGGGAGGACCAGCGTCGTCTGACCTTCCAGCTGCTTCCTTAAACGAGGGAAGCTAGCACTCGAGAGGGGCACCGAGTTTTGGTTATTAAAGACCACTATAGCAGCCGCCGTCTCATAGATCTTCGTCAAGTCATCCTGATCTAGCGACCTTAACGCCGGTCTTTGGTACTCCTCGAGATATTTTGGTCCAAAGAAAAGAAACGGACCTTCTAAATTAGCCTGACAGTACTGACATATTGTTAGAAAGAGGATTGTTAGTAAGTTCATGTCTATCATTGTGAGTCGACTGGTCCGGGGCTAGTCGCGGAATGAAATTTTGTATAGGGATTATTGATTTGTTGCCGCGCATGCGCTTTTTAACATCTTAACATTATTTTAGGGTTGATCTTGATTTGGATACGTAAAAATAGAGAAAGCAGGTTCGAATTGTCGTATTTAAATTGAAACCTTATGTTTATCTTTTTCTAAAAATAATTGTTAAGAATGATATATTTCATACAAGATCGTTCGTTTTTGACGACGTATTCTTTTTTGAGTACGCAATGACAACCCAATGCTAAGACACTTCATTCTACCTTTTCGCCTTCGTTTTGTTCGCCTGTTGAGTGTCAAGAGTCAGGACTCGACGCCGCGGTAGAAAGCCGTGGTCTTAACAGAGCGATGAAATTAAATAGGTACGCTCACTCCCCCAAGTGGAGATCAACCCACTACAAACGTTTAAATTAAGACACTGTCCCACTGCTCCACGATAGCTTACTTAGGCTAAAATGCTCTTAGTAGATGAGCATTGAAAGAGTATCTTAAAAAACTTTATTTTTTTATCATTCATCTTGTTGAATTGTTATTTTTAATATTTTAATATTTTTTATTCGCACCTTTTACTTAATTGTCGCCTATTCATTCACAAGCACTGTCAGTGTGAGAATAATATTTTTTACTCGACTACGAGAGTGTTATGATTTTGACCATTATATATGAATTTATGTACGTTCATATATACGCATGTATGTATATATGTATGTATGTGCATTTGTTTGTTCATAACTTCTAAAGCACTTACTATAATTTGACAAATAAGATATTGCTAAAAGCGTTCAAATCTTTTTTAATGGCATCGTGTGGGGTATCAAATGAAAGCTTTTATACTTTTTAGTGCGCAATATTTCAGTAGTCGAGTTTTAGTTTTAGATTTTTTTGTCCTTATAAATATTAAATACTTTGTAAAACATAGGTACATAAGTCTGTACTTTCTAGTGAGATTTTTTGTAAAAAAATAAGATTTATTAAATTTAAATACTCAGCTAACAAGTTCCTGTAATAAAATATATGAAACGGGGTGGTCTAAGGACTTTAGACCTTTAGACTAAAGGGTCTTAAATAAAACAACATTTAACAACACATATTGTACAAAATAAATTATTTATACTTATATATATTTTATATATAATTATAAAACAAGGAAATTTACCAAGTAAATAAATGTTAACAAGCTGACGCTGTGTCTCAGAGCCGGAGAGGAACTTGCCGAGAAGAAGAACGACTTCTCTGTAAACGAAAAGAAGAAATTGAATTAAAACAAAATAGTTATTTAGTACCATATTTTTTTAATATTTTAATTTAATTGAAAATTGGAAATCTTAGAATGTCAAGTGTGAAGTTCAAGTTTTTAAGAATATAGTATGTAAGTAATACCTTTTAAAGGTTGTAGGTATTTACATTGTATATTCTATAACACATTATATGTTAATAAATTTAAATTTACTAAATATCACGAGTAGGATTGGTAGAGAAAACTCTCCACCTTTCACTAGAATTCAAGACATTGTATTTTGTTTTTTTTTAAAGTAAGCAAATGAAAATAATTTAAATACTATAATAATACATGCGCGAGGCCGTCGTGGTACCCCTGTACCACAAGGGTGTGACTGTAACGCGACGGTTGTGGGTTCAAAATCAATACCTATTCGAGGGAATAGATATTTATAATATTAAAATTTTAATTTCTTCGCTCAAAAGCCCGAGTACAATAATTCTAAGAAATTCCTCGATGGATGTTTTTTCACATTTATTTACTAACATTTTCTCTAATTATTTATTTTACATACAATTAACATAAATAATAAAAAAGACAAATAAACACTAACTCTTAGTTTCATTAGGATCTGTAACACTGCACTGTCTATACGACAGCGTGCGTTTCCGCTTCGTGTTGATGTATCCCGGGATGTAGATGGAGGGCGAGTCCAGGCGCCCTGATGCCAGCAACCTGGAGAAATATGTATTATGTCACGAGTAATCTATACTAATATTATACTGTTGAAGAGTTTGTTTGGTTGAACGCGATAATCTCAGAAATTACTATGTGTTGAGTGGTGGAATTCAACACCTTGTTTACCAGAACAGGGGGGAAGAAAAATTATTAATTCCCTCTCCAGTGGTTATCGAATCAATAACGATCACGCTCGATCACGATCTGCTCGTCTGGTGGTCCTTTGCCTACCACGTTACATGCGGTATGCAGCGTGCAACACCATACCTGGTGAAGTCCAGCTCGAGCGTGTTGGCGTCGGGCCCGGTGAAGTGCAGCAGCACCTGCAGGCAGGCGCCGTGGTGCAGCACGCGCGTACGCCGCGAGTCCACGCCCACCATCCACGCCGGCACGCCCATCACCCTGCGCACGTCCGTCAGGAACTGGCCACTGTTTTAGGATTAACCGACAATATTACGTTTTACAAAAGTTCATTAAATTGAATAAAATATTTAAAAATTAAAAAAATTAAATTAGCTTCACGCTGTATCCCGCACACAGCAGGGTAGGCAGAGGGAACCTAGTGTTAAGACACTCCGTTCCCCACTTTCTGCCGAATTCTGGAGGCATTGCGTGTTGAGTGGCAGAACTCAACGCCGCGCTTAACCTCGACACCAGAGCGAAGAAATGGAAATATAAATTTAAGTAAATATTTCATCTCTTCGAGTGGGGATCGAACCCACAACCAGTCGGTTTTGCAGCCACACCTCGTGCCGCTGCGCCACGACCGGCCTCGATAAAATATTTATTTAAGGAACATATAAAAATTTCAACGTAACGTAGCGAGATTTGAACCCGCGTCTCATTTCAATACGTTTTCTAAATAGCTTTTTTTCTTTCCTAAGTGTTGAAATAACACATTAAAAATAAGTTAATTAAAGCATCAATATACTATAAACGCGATGGTCGTGGGCACTGTCTGTGCTGTAATGTAAACAATTATACTTTAATAGCCCTTTAAATACAAAGCGCGGCTTCAGGTTTAACCACTCAATACATCATGTTTTATATGACGTTGTAAATAAAAACTTCTTCTAATAGAACCATTTTACGTGTCTTATTACGGAAATCACGATAACTCGTAAGAATCTTGGCGGCTAGCTAACAGCTGACTAATTAATAGAATTTACTAAAGCACTACAGTTCATTCAACACACCTAGTGTCAAGACACTTCGTTCTCATTAAGATACTCTTCCGTCTTCCATTTTCCGCCGAATGACAATATAATAACAACACATCAATATAATAATATCTAGCATACTCACAGCACAAATCTCGGTGGTTTCATAATATTAACAAACTTGACGATATCCTTATCAGGCAGTATGTTGGCGCAGGCGAGTCGGTCGCTGCCGCCGTCCGCCGCGAACACGACCAGCGCGCGCCCCAACGCGGTTATCGAACCCGCACCCTCTAGAGGTAGGTTACTGTCTACGAATACTTGGCGTTTGCCGCCGAGAGCTGTGGATAAAGTTAATATTTATTTGTAGTTTCATGCTGTATCTCCATATAGCAGGGTAGGCAGACGGAACCTGAGAACTTAATATTAAGACACTCGATTCCCATTAAAACACTTCCGTTCTCCACTTTCCGCCGAATTTCAGATGTTCGCTTTACCAGAACGTAGAGATAAAAATATTCAATATTTCATTCTCCCGAGTTCGAATCGAACCCACAACCGTCGCGTTTAGTCAAACACTTGTGCCACTGGGCCGGACGAGGACGTTAGTTTTTAATATTGGGTGTTTAATAATATATTCTATAATTACGGATGTTTTCTGTAGTATATTTACGTAACTTACTTATAGTTCCGAGTCTGGAGGTGAGGTCGCCCACATCGCAGCGCAACGGGTTGTCCGCGCCGCACTCTTGACTGTATAAGTCATGCTGAAAATTGAAAACGAAAATATAATATATTACAAGAAAAAAAATCTTAAATCCTAAATACTCCTTAATGCGTGTTTAGTGGTCAAATTTATCCTCGCAGCCGAACGGAGTGTGGGTGTTAAACCCAAGTTATCTCTGTCCACTTGCTATGTGCGGCGTGAAGGTAGTAAAGAAATATAATATAGTAAGTTACCTCGATCTCGATTTGAGTCAGTCGTGGCGCAGGGGCACAAAGTGTGACTGTAAAATCGACTGGTTGTGGGTTCGATCCCCATTCGAAGAAATTAAATATATATTTACATTTATATTTTCATTTCTTCGCTCTGGTGTTGAGGCAAAAGCGCGGCGTTGAGCTCTGCCACTCAACACGCAATTACTCCAGAACCTGGCGGAAAGTGGGGAATGGAATGTCTTAACACTAGGTTCCCTTTGCCTATCAATTTAATTAGATTTTTTTTAAAGTTACCTCGATTTTTCTAGAATTGTAAATAGTGCACTTCCATAACTAATAGGTAGAGAGAGGAGCTCCGATAGTGAAGGTGAGCGTTGATGTGGGTTCCTAAAGAGCCCTTAAACCTACACTTATGACGAGTGGCCTACGTGATGATGGATCGAATTAGTTTTATATACTTTTTATAAACAAAATAATATATATTTAGATACAGAATGGTCATCGAGCTGGACGCTCGTGGGTATTAGTAGTACAAGCGTGTGCGTACGTTGAGCGGGTCCGCGAGCTGCGTGAAGTGCGGGTTCCAGCGGTAGCCGGCCGCCACGCAGCGCACGCCGGCCGCGCGCACCGCCGCGTCCACCCCCACCGGGTTCACGAACACCTCCCAGCGGTGCGAGCGCGTCTGTGAGGAGTGAGTGCTAGTTTCATTTATAATTATTATATGTAGAATTTTATGTATAATCGTTTATAATTTTTCTTTTTTTTTTTAAACTTTCAATTATAATCCTCATAAAAAATAACAGTTCCCCAGAATGTTGCAAGTTACGTAAACGGCGGTGTCACCATAACTCCCATCGTNGCGGGTCCGCGAGCTGCGTGAAGTGCGGGTTCCAGCGGTAGCCGGCCGCCACGCAGCGCACGCCGGCCGCGCGCACCGCCGCGTCCACCCCCACCGGGTTCACGAACACCTCCCAGCGGTGCGAGCGCGTCTGTGAGGAGTGAGTGCTAGTTTCATTTATAATTATTATATGTAGAATTTTATGTATTATCGTTTATAATTTTTTTTAAACTTTCAATTATAATCCTCATAAAAAATAACAGTTCCCCAGAATGTTGCAAATTACGTCAACGGCGGCGTCACCATAACTCCCATCGTAAGTAATGTGTGAGTCCCACGGGATACCATGTGTCGTTCTTCAACAAAATTACATCATATTATAGATATTTGTTTCAGTTTATATGTATATATGTGTGTGTGTATAATATCTCACCAAATTCCGATCTCTTTCACCAGGATGTCGCAAATTGACTTCAATGATGGTGTCACTGTAACTACCGTCGTTGTGTATGAGCTGCGTCATCCTGACGTATCCGTGAGCGAACCCGCCGGGATGGTGGAAGGAGGCGATGGCGCGGAGTTCTCGCGCTTCTGAGGGACTGTATCCTCGTTGTATGGTGGAGCACGCCCAGCGGCGGTCGCGGGCCTTGAAGGAATTTACTTTAGCTAACAATACAGATACACTAATATTTGAGTTGATTTGTGAAAAATGCTCGTTTTAGTGGATGAAATAAAAAATACAATACAATACTCAAGTATTATAGAATTACTCCAAAATATATAGATATACAGGACGCATCAAGAACGGAAAATGGAGGACAATTAGTGAATCTAGAGTAATGATACTTTGATCTTTATATATAATACGTTCCCTGCTCAGCGGCTCCAAGAAACGCCACGCTTTGTCTTATCAAAGTAAAGAAATGAAAATAATTTACATAAAAATAATTTTTCTATAACAAAAATACTGAATTACCTTCCTATGTATAGCGACGGATCTTCCCAGAATACTGTACGGTCCAAACAACGACAGTTGCGTCTCGTTGAAGTAGGTGTAGAGGCTCTTCTTGTCGTCCAGTAAGCCGTACTTGTCTCCTAAGTCTCCTAATTCGTATTGATCTGCTGTTCCTGAAAGTTTGTAAATAATTGTGTAAGGCAGTTAAGATATAGAAAACCCAAGATTAAATATATTTATTTAGTTATTCTGCTACAATTTTAGAAAATGTGTCTTTCTTCTGTATACTTAGAGAGAGCGGCGTTAGGTTGCGCCATAAAAAATCTTAGTTAAACAAGGCTTAAATGTTTAATATTTTATTTAGCTATTTATTATATCCCTCATATATAGTAGTGGACAGTGGGCACAGACCAATGCCAAGAAAAAATTAAATCAAAACATTGGGTGTGAAAGATTTTTTTTTATTCGGAGACATTTTCTTTAAAAAAATGTAGGGATTTTATTAAAGAGCCATACATACCAGTAGCTGTCGGTGGACTAAAAGACTTATCAACTAGGAACGGATTGTAGGTGTCGTATATGGTGGTCTTCTCGCAGGGAAACTCCAGCTCTTTTTCTATTGGAGTCTGTGAATTTCAAATATGTTTTTTATTTATTGAAAAACTAGTTGAAAAATTGAAAAAATTGAGGCCACTCGTGGCTCAGAGGCACAAAGTGTGACTGTAAAATCGACTGGTTGTGGGTTCGATCCTCACTCGAGAAGATGAAATATTTACTTAAATTTATATTTCCATTTCTTCGCTCTGGTGGTGAGGCTAAGCGCGGCGTTGAGTTCTGCCACTCAACACGCAATGCCTCCAGAATTCGGCAGAAAGTGGGGAACGGTTTGTCATAACACTAGGTTCCCTCTGCCTACCCTGCTGTGTGCGGGATACAGCGTGAAGATGATTTGATTTGATTTTTGTAAAACTAGTGTAAGTGATAAATTGAAGTCATCGTGGCGCGAGCGCACAAGCGTGCGACTGTAAACACGACGATTGGGGGTTTTCGATCCTACTGGGAGGAATTAAATATTTAATATATTCGTTTTATCGCTCTGAAGAGCAGAAGATAATACGGTAAAAAGTGGGTAACGGCAGTGTATTAACACTAGATTTCCAGTATCCGTCTGTTTATCCTGCTATGCGGGATACTACGATTTACAAAAAATGTAAAGAATAAGTATAGAATAAAAGAATAGTTTATTGAAATGAGACATGTATAATTGTAAGCACGGGTGTTGTGGGTTCTATATCTATTCAGAAGAATGATTATATTAACAAATATTTCTATTTCTCCTCTTTGGATTACAAAGTACGTTGGTTATTTTAAAAAAATATAGAAATTAGTATCTTGACACAATGTTTTCGACCTACACTGCTGCAAAAGACCTAAAACGTATGAAATATTAACAACCTACCATGTGAACTTTATAATTATGTATGTCACTGTCAAATCCTTCCAACATAACTTGAACATTGGTTATATCGTATTCAGATTGCTGAGTTAGTTCCAATTTGCCTTTTAGTTCTACAGAGTGTCCGTTACCGAACCAGTCTTGTATTACCGCCTTGCGACGGTGCAGCCCGTTTACACTGGAAATATGAAAATATCACTTAATTAAATATGTTTTCATGTTGACGCTGTATCCCGAACATGGCAGCGTGCAAAGTGACCTCGTCATCAGAATGAAGAAATTAAAATATCAAATATTTCATCTCTTTGAGTGGACATCAAACCCACAACCTATCACGTTTGTAGCCGCACGTTTTTGCCTTTTTCTGTCTTGGAGATCTTTCCATTATTTTAAAGATTATAAACCTCTCCATAAGTCATTCTGTAAAGTTGAGATATTATCATATTACTGTAAAAGCTCATTTGAAATGTTGTAAGTAAAACTTCAAAAACAAATAGAGGCTATCTCCTTCCAAAGTAGAGAATAAACAGAGATTTTATGGTCCATAAATGACACTAAACGCCGTTGTATAAATATAAATAAAAACGAAAAAATATCTAGCTCAAGCAAAGATAAAAAATGATCCTTTGTGATTTACATAGAACAAGCCATTCTCTCCCCCCTCGCCACCGGCCCGTGGTCGTCGTACACCACCAACGACCTCCGCAGTATGGACCGGCCGCCGCTCAGCGCCACCCACGAGTCCGTGAACAGGCGCCGCGTGAGGCGCGCGCTGTCCGTCTTGCGGCCCGCTACCGCCAGCGTGCCGTGTCTGTGGAGACGGGTAAACTTGAGCTTAGGAGGGAACTAGGAGATATTGGTTATTAAGAAATAGATTACGTCGTAAACATATTATTTTAATTGTAACATTTGAATGATTAGATGGCATTCTGAGTTCAATAATGCTCCACATATTGACACAAATCAAACTTCAGAGACATTGTGAGTGTCGAGTGGTGGAAGACCACATTATTCCCCGAGTGGGACTCTGACACAACCATTGCATTTATAGTTTAAAATTTGATATTTCCCAACACACTCAGCCTATACCTGGCAGTGAGATCCCCCAGCACGCACAGGCCCTCCAGGCCAGGTTGGCAGTAGTCCCCAGGAGTCAGCACGGCGTCGGGGTGCCGCGCCAGCACGGCCCCGGCGCTGAGGCAGCGCGCCGTCCAGTTGTAGTAGTCGGCGCCGGGCGCGTGCACGTGCAGCGCCCAGCGGTGCGCGCGCGTGTTGTTGATGCTGGCACCATCCGCGTGCACCTGAACATATAATACAATATAAACATACTAGCCTTTTTTATTTTTTCATAAGATATTTTCTAGCTTAGTAATATTTCTGCAAAAATAAAAAGATTCACTAACCATACTCTCAATAATAATAGTAGTATCTTCCCAAGGCCTCTCCTGCGGCTGCCTGAACACCACCCTGCCCACTAAGGGGTACCGGAATACCACCTCCGCTGAACTCATCTGGGTTTGATATTCAGTACCAAACTCGTACTGCAAGATGGTTGCACATAACTCGTGTTTTGGTTCTCTTCTGTAGAATGTAGGGAAATGCTTTGTTAGAACTTGAAGTAAAACAATAACTTATTCAGAATTCTAGAAGCATTGCGTGTTTATTGGCGGAATTCAACGCCACGTTTTCCTTTCTTACCAAAGCAGTAAAGCGGGAAAATTTAATTATTTTGCACAGCACGAATTATAAAAATTAAAAACCATATTTTAACAAAAAAGAAAAAAATAGAAATGCCTGATAACAAAAGATAGCAAAATATTAGTGCTGCAAAAATGGGAAAAATTAAATATAATTTTAAATAATGATTAGTGGATATCAAAAAAAATTAGAATTTACTAAACATTGTGTATATAATCACTAAATCTAATGATATTATAAACGTTTATACATAAACACATATAGATTTATACATAAACCATTAAATAATATAATTCTATAAAAAAGATCACATAGATAAAATTAAAATACAAAACCCTCGACTTCCTGAAATTCTTATTAACAATTAAAAAGACGTTCTCAAGACGTCGCGGCATGGCGTCTGATTGTAAACGTGACGGTTATGCATTCCTAGTCACGGGTAAAAAATATTTTTTTCATTTTATCGCTCCGGTAGCAAACAAAGCAGGGCGTTGCTTTCAATCAAGCAACACGCAATGGTCTAGGAAATTAGGCGACTCTAGGGTCCCTCTGCCAATATATGCGGAATAAAACGTGAAACTGAAATGAAAAATACGTTAAAAACCTCTACTTCATACTAACCTAGTCAACACAACACTTCTATGCACCACACTCTGTTTACCACCCAGCGGCAGGAATACATCCCAGTATGCCCCATTTAGTTCGTTAGCAAGTCCTGGTAGTAAATACTTGTGGTTCAGGTACTCGGTGCGCCCCTTGTACTTCCCGAGGAGGTCTCCCACGGGATACTGGTCTTGAGTTCCCATACCTGAATTTAAATATAAGTCATATTGAAATATTTATTTTAATTGTGTTTAACTACTATTTTATTTCTTTTGCAATAAAATCAACAGACATTTAATTACTTCTTTATTTTATTTGTTCAGATTTTCTTGATATATTTTAGCAGTTAATCTATTCTTAATCTATTTCTGTCAATTTTGTGCATTACCTGACTTGTAATTGTTATTACCAATAAACTATGATTATGATTATTATTCATTTAAGTTATTTAATATAAACAATCCATAATACATGTTAAGCATAACATGTATTATGCATTGCTCATATTCAATTATTAAATCGGCCAAAAAACAATCAATGGTGTTTTAAGCTACTTAACAGGTTTGGCAGAGGAAACGTGTGTTAAGACTCTCCATTCCCATTAAGACACTTTCGCTTCTCACGAGGGATCGAGGGCTTGCATGTTGAGTGGCGGAACTTAATGCCGCACTTTACCTCGTTATCAGATCGAAATAAAAATTTAATATTTAATTTCCCCTAGTGGGAAACGAACTCACAACCGTCGCGTTTACAGTCGTGCGCGTGTACCATTGCGCCACAACTGCCTTTTTAAAATAAGGGTATGTTAATTATAATTTTATCGCTACTTTATAAGACGCGAAGTGATTATTTAATTATTAAATTTTTCCTAAAGCACTATAATGCCAGCTTTTAATAATAATGAAGCAATTAGAAATATTTAATGATTGTCTTAACAATGTCATTATATAGCATGTACTCGTATCTCGGTTAACTAACATCCGAATTCCAAAGCCGCGTACTGTACAAGCGCGTGCGCAGCTACAAACAATGCGTCTTGGATGTGTTCCAACGCCGAGAAAATTTAGATTCAGGTAGATTATTTAATGACTCAAATTACAAGCATTAAATTAATATGACATGATGAGGCCGGTCGTGGCGCAGGAGCACAAGTGTGTGACTGTAAACGCGACTGGTTGTCGGTTCGATCCCCACTCGAGGAAATTAATTATTAATTCAAATTTATATTTTCATTTCTTCGTTCTGGTGTTGAGGTAAACCACGGCAATAAGTTCCGCCACTCACCACGCAATGCCTTCAGAATTCGGCGAAAAATGGGAAAAGGCCTGTCCCAACACTAGGTTCCCTTTGCCCTGCTGTGCGCGGAAACCTTTTAAAAAAAAAGGAACCCTTATATTATATTTTACTTATGACTTAGATTCCTTGTTGTCCGTCCGTCTGTCGTTGTATGTCTGTCTGTTTGTCTGTCAAAAGCCTTTTTCTCATGAACGCTTGCAGATATCGAGTTGAAATTCAAGCCATATACTCAGATCTACGGCCTCATAATTTCCTAAAAAAAACATATTTCTATATTTCACATTTTGCCGTTTATTTCGCAAAATGAGACATATTTCGACACAGTAAACGGAATCAAAATAAAAAAAGGTTCTTCCGGTTGACCTAGAATCATAAAAATTGAAAAATTTACTAGTTCCGGAAAAAATCTAAAATCTAAAAAAAATTATAATACATTTGTGGTTAAATCCTAAAAAATAATAGCCTTGAAAGGTGGCAAAATTTTATATTTAAGCCGCTAGTTCCAGTGAGGTATCAGATAAAGGGGATCTGGCAAAGCTAAGTTTGAATTTCAAAAAAAGCTCGAGACCTCCAATTTTACGGTGGGCGAGCCCGACTCGCGCCTGTCCAATTTTTTTAATTTGATGAACTTTGAAATAAATTTTATTTATTTTACACTATTTCTTAATAAGTCAAAATCTCTTATAAATTTAGTTTGAAAAATAATATATTAAATATATCATGAAAACCTGATCAAATAAGCTTACTCATTTTATAAATTAAAAAAAAACTAAACTAAACTAGCTTCACGCTTTATCCCTACCGGGGTAGTCAGAGAAAGAACGGGGCGCCAAACGCTACGGTCTCTACATACCTCTTTCGCCTCATCCACTGTCATCAACCTCTTCATACGTGCCCTCCGTGGCGTCCTCATGCTTTTTACGTGACCTTCCTCCAGTATCTTTGATACTGTGTTTTCGAAGGTCAACCGAGGTCTCCCCCTACCTCTCTTACCGCTCACTTTTCCATCATAAATCTTTTTTGCCATTCTTTCATCACTCATTCGTTCGACGTGCCCAAACCAGCTGAGCACGTTCTTCTTCATTCTCACTGTGACATCCTCGCTAGTACCTGCCATTCTGTGTACCTCTTCATTGCGGATTCGATCAGCTAAGCTGACTCCGCATATCCTACGAAGAGATCGCATCTCCACAGCATTCATCTTTCTTTCATTCTTCTTCTGTAATACCCACGTTTCGCTGCCGTATGACAGAGACGGTGCCAAAACTGCATTGTGTACGGCCAAACGTGCAGCTGTGCTGACGTTTTGCCGTCTCCTCAATGCAGCTAAGGCTGCAGCTAAACCTTGTTACCGGCAGCAATACGCCTTCCCACATCCGTATCACATTTTATAGATTACTTTTAATAAATAGAATTTTAAAAGTAGAAGGTATTTTTATCAAGTCTTATCAAGTCAAAAGGCAAGTCAACATACATAGTATATAAATAAATCGAAATATTTTTTTATTTAATATTATAATTAATACGATTGGCATGATATAGTAATAGCTTGAAAAAGATAGTTTATTTTTTTTACGTACCTGCTGGCGGTAAATTCTTCAAATCCACTTCCGTTGGGTTATAAAGATTGCCTGTCGTGTTACATATGCTTTTATACAGGCTCGCATCTAATAACTTCGGAGGCAGTTCCTTGATGCTGTACTGGAGCATGGAGCCCACAAAACGAAGGTTGGACTCGTAATCATGGTTAGATGCACTAAGTGTGAAGTTAGCCCAAGTTGGGTCGTAAGGGGTCTTCTGAGTAAACTCCACTATTCCTTTGATGCCATCCATGCTTATAATTGCCCTAGATATTTTTTGACATATTATTAGAGACAATATAATCAATAGATTTAGTAAATATATATATATATATATATATATATATATATATATATATATATATATATATATACATCTTAGAAACTACCCAGGAAATATGCGTTGCATGAGCGCCCAATAGGTCTACAAAGAGGTAAGTATACAAGTATATCAGGATAACCCATTCATTACGGAACATCCTGAACGTAGTATGGTATAATACAAAAGATACTTACTTAGTACTTTTCGTCGGTATAGGTCTCAATTTGGCACACGCCAAGAAGGTTTCAGGTTGTCTTGCGTCAAATATTACCACGTAAAGATTACGCTTCGTTGTTTCCATGTCACTTCTAAGAATATTAATCACTTCGTCCTTGTATAATCTTCTTGTCTTCATTTGATTTGCGTCTGTTGCAACTTTTAATAAACCAAATTTACTGTCCAAATCTCCCACACTCATACCATCTCCACTGTTGTCAGGGTCAAATACAAGCTGGAGTACATTGCAGTTATCTTCATGACTTGCCTTGTCTGAATCGAATATGTCTGTCACGAACAATTTCCACTTGTGCTCTGTGTAACCGACGTGATTTTTAAATACCTTTGCATGATAAAGGTCAGCTTCAATAAAAGAGTCTTCAATATCACCATTGTACAACCATCTGAAGTTCAAAAAACCTGCGATAGGTGCTGTAAATCTGGCCATGGCGAAATTTTCATGGGATTTGTCAATAGTAAAAATCGAGGCACAAATGACTCTATCACGTTCAGCTGTCTCCAGGACTATACTCTTGCCCCACAGTCCCATAGGGCCAGTTAAACTGTTTATGCTCTCAAATTCAGCATGATCCTTACCAGGTACTATTAAATAGCCTAATTCTTCTGTTAGATCGATAATCTCCTTCCCAAGACTTCTTTCAGAGCATCGTTCGTTAGACAAATCTCTATAGTCCACTGCGTACTCGTGTATAGTCCATCGCCATACTCCATCTGGATACTGTAGCGTTGGCTTCAAGTTGGTTCGTATACTAATGAGGGATTCGTTTTTTTGTGAGAATTCAATTTCTCCATGTAGCCCATGTTGAGATATGTACGCTCGGAGCACAATAGTATTTACATCTTAAATAAAAATTTAAAATGTTATGTTAAATAAATAATCTAAATATACATAAGACTGACGAGGACAATAAGCGGGGCAGCGTAGCACCGTGCAATTCGGTCGGGAGGTCCTGAACTAATAGAGAATTGCACGAAATTCTTACGAGAACGGAACGATTATTATTATGCGTATAGTTAATTTAAAAAATATAATTAAAGTTAATTATACTTAAGACTTAATATTTGTTTGGAAACAAAGTAACCGGATTTCTGTCTTGTTTTGTAACTTTTACTTTCAATACTATACTTGAGATAATTTTTATTTCATTGTTTTTTTAATGTGTGCAAATTACCGAAATATTAAAATAAAAATATTAACTTTAATTTCTTTTCTTTATATGAACTTGTTATATTATAGTTTAGTTTTAGAAATTAATTACAAATCATTGCACAAATAAGTGCCAATATAAGAAGGAGTGCAATGCCACAGAAATCTCTCGTAATTGAAATTATTCTTTCAATCATGACAGTAAACGGCAAACTTTATGTATTAAGCATTAAATAAAATGTAAAAGACCTATTTATAATACTTAATACAATGCACTATTTATAATGCTTAATACTTCGTGTATAAAATAATATAATATAACACATGGAACTTAAAACTCAAAAATGTCACTAAAATCATGGTCGAAATTCTAAATGTATTATTTCAATAACAAAGTTAATCAATATAAAAATGTGATGTCCCAACAAACCTGTTATTAATAACACTAAAACAACTAGACACAATAACTTTGGTATACGATAAATTATACACATTGTTAATAATTTCACATTTTTGTTTCGATTATAGATGATATACGTCTACTTTTCGCCTTACGACCGTAGTATACTGGAACTGGAAGTGAAAGGCAAAGGCTATGAGTAACTTAAGTGAGACAGGTAGTAGACGCCGAGCGAGAAGTATTCGACGTAACTATAACCAGTTACAAATGCAGCATGCTAAATGTTTAAATGTTATGACAATAGCGGGAAACGTACAACGTACGAAACACGCACAAATAATGTCGGGCCTCTCGGACATCAATACTGAGTGACGTCTTCTGATTGAGATGGTGTTTTGTAAATATTGTGTACTAGCTCGACCTGCAACTTCGCCCGCTTGGTCAACTGGGAGTAACTAAGATTCGTGGAAGATACTCTCGGAAGCTTTTATATTTAAGTGACATTTTTAATATAGGTCCATAATTTAATAGTCTGTGGTTTTTCTCCGTAAATAGACTGATTCTCCAACTAAAAAATCATAAATTTTGAATGAAATGTTTTTCATCCTGGCCAGTAGTTCCTGTAAGTAGCGCGTTAACGTATTATTTTTATTGGCTTAAAAAGCCATAATGCAAGCCATATGAAGTATAGATGATTGTTGGTCCACAATGATTATAGGTCCAGGATTTCCACAATTTACGTGAGAGTAATGGGGCTGAGCGTTTTGGATAATGTTGTTGGATAACATAATGTTATAAGATTTTTTATTCGAGGTAGACGTAAGTGCTTTACCACGAATACGAAATTTGATTGGTTCTAACAAAATATAAATAAGGACATGTAAGACATGTTTGATTGAAAATTTTAAAAAATAAAGCTATGAAAGACTCTTTCTAAAGGAAGTGCAAAAAGTATGAACATTAAAATTTGGAAATGCTGAGGTAGTCAATGTATTTATTAATTTCAACTAACATTCAAATATTTTTGCTTGTTTTACAACGAATAGCTAATAGGAAAACTTAGCTTAGCTTAGCTAACTTAAAGCGGCCGGGTCCCCCTCGAGGCGCAGTGGCGCAGCATCTGACTGTAAACTTTTCCTTGTTCTTGTAAGAAGACAAAGCATGGCATTGAGTTTTACAACTCTAACTATAACATTAGAAAAGTAGAAAACATAGTGTCTTAACACTAGGTTCCTTCCGCCTACCCTGCTATATGCGAGATACAACGTGAGACAAAAATCAATATACGTAGAGCATGTAGAAGTTATTTAAAAAAAACCATAGAAAATGTCTCAAAATAGTGCGGAGCGTGGAGGACAATATTTCACAACTATGTGTCCTCTGCCTTGTCATACGCATGCGTGATATTTGTAAAGCAAAACAGCAATTATAAATGATATTCGACAAGAAAAATATTTTATTCTTAAAGTATAAAATCGAAGTACCGATAAAGCTATTCTAGTTATTTTTCATAGCAGCTATTATTAGCAATAAGCTGGTTAGAATGTGATACTACTACGTGAGTAGTGAATTACAATTGTACAAGATTTTAATATAGGTAGGTTTTTTCTGTTCCTGTATAAATGTGTACCGTAGACAATGCAGTGCCGGAACTATTCGACGTAGAACGCTGAAACTTGTAATGTAGTGTCCTCTTTAGTTCCTTTATTTCGTAAGAATCATAGGTATAATAAATGTAAATTATAATTGCAACGTGGAGTAAAAACTTTAATAAATAATAAAAAAATAATGTAGCAGGACGTGAGCCCACGACTCTTGGATCCTGTGAAACGGCCACGGGTTTCAAGTCCAAGCTACCTTCAAACATTTATAGGTTTTCTTATTTCTTAAATACTTTACAATACCTTATTCCATTCTATACCAGGTCCTTAGCACTGGCTTTACTTTTTAAGACTGTGCGTTGATTTTTAAAAAATGTTATCTATATATTTAAAACACTTCAGTTACTGACTGACAGGCAGTGGACAGACGAAACTACGACGACTTGGATAATTGAAGGCATGTATGCCTGGTTAGGGAGTTTAGGAGCACTAAGAGAGGACGTCTCAAAATGAAAACGGGAAAAATTTTATTTTGCTTTTTTCGTCTTAAAGTTTACGCCAACACAGTTAAGGAGAAAGATTAGTAAAATAATAAAAATGAACATGTTTTGTTTGTGAAAGGGACTCTCGAAATTGTCTACTAAAATTGCAATTGAGAAACGATAAAATTAATATATGTGGCAACACGAACGGCTTATTCATGTGTGTATCTAGAAATTATTTCCGAAAGAGTCAGAGTGGCTTAAACTTTGAAATTTCTCTTTGATCTATTTGTATATATATTTCTTATTTTTCAGGCTTAATTTTTTATTAATAAAAATCTGGAATGGACACGACCCACTTGGTGACTCCCTATTTCTACGCTGCCTTTATTGTATTGACAATTATGTAAGTCTCTAACAAATAACACTATAGCTAAATTCTAGTTATTTTCCATTGAACTATTGTATTAAGAATAAATTTTGATAAATTGCCAGCGACGGAAATAGGTCATGTGACAACCCTATTATTAAATATCCGCAACTAGCAGTTGAACCCAATAGAGGTATAGGAAATATGAGTACTTTTAAGCATTTAACATAATGTACATATTATCTTGGGCCTAGAGCCTAGTATTCGTTAGTTATTAGTGGTCATTTGTCTTGGATGGCATATCGTCCTATCAAAGTTCGGTTAACGTTTAATGTACGAAATGAAAATCTTTCGTTAATTATTTACTGTGAAAATTTTGGGACGAACACCAGATTATTCTAATATTGTCATTAACTGAATGTTTAATTTCCATCGCAATATTATTTAAATACAATATTTTAGGTCGCCCGTTCACTTGGTGTGGATTACAATAAGGTTATTTTTATATGGTGAGTGTTCGCGACGAGAATAGCCCCGCCCCGCTCGTCGTAGCGCCGCGCCGCGATTTTGACCAAAATTATACAACACCCAAGCGATTACTGCTAAATATCGCTGTGGCTATGGCTATGTATTATGTAATATGATTATTTTGTTCCCGCATATAGTAACGGTAGGCAGAAGAGGGAACTGTGCTAAGACCAATGTTACAGAAATTCGACGACGACGACGAAGACTATTGTCTTCGTCGTCGTCGATAAAAAAAACTTGAGGATAAAAAAAAATACGAAAAGTGAAAAATTATTGGTTTTTCATAGAAAATAATGATCACAAACTTGTAATTGTAATTCATTTCATATAAAATGAATGCATATACCCGCAAAGTTAAGTTTGTCAGCTTTTATAAGTTAAATTATGTTTATTTTTCTTTTATCACTTTCCGTTGGCCTATAATTCAGAAATTGGTACGGCACTCTCGGTGGCAAAGTCTAACTCGCACTTTACCGATTTTTTTCTTCCTCCACACCATCATCACCATCCTTCACCCATCTGACTCAAAAACGTGAAATTTATTCTTTTCGGAAATGATTACATCATTTCGCCATGTTTCTTCTCTCAAAATACAGGGTGGAAGTGTCAGCACCACATTAAATGAAACCACAGTTTTAACTACTCTATAAAAGCCTAATATAATTCAGAAAAAAATAAATTCCCAAAAATGAAAAAGTTTTTTTTTCAAACAAAATAAATAATAAAATTGTCATTTTAAAACAAAACGCCATTTGTAAGGATGACGCACGCACACATAAACCTATCAAAGGAACACCGCCGCACACGCCTCATTTCGAAATCGAGTCGTATGTATTGGCAATAAAGTTCAAAGTTGTTTAACCTTTAGTAGTATTTTTGTAGTAGTAAGTGTTTATGTTATTGGGATCTATACGTAATCGCGTCATACGAAATACAGGTATGGATAAAAATCGTGAAATGAAAAAAAAATCCTACGTCCAAACTGTTGAGGCATCTTAATTAATTTCTTTAGGTATAGGTTTGAAATATTTTACCCTATATGCTGTTTCCGTAAATGGAGCGCTGCCTCTTCCACCCTGTATATTACAGAGGTGATAGTGAGATGGTTTGGGGATGTACTTTTGCATTTGAACCAGACGAATTAGTTTTCTGTTTAGCAATGCTGCCAGGTTCCCTCGCCCTATCCTGCGATGTGCGGAATACAGTATGATACATACATAAAAAACAGAAAAACTAGCTTAAAAAAGTGGAAATTGGAACGGAATTTTAGAAAGGGATGAAATAGTAAAGTAAAATGAAAGCTGTTTTAAATTAAGTAGACATATTTATATTATATTACTCGATTACCTTTTTTATTGATTGTGCTCTTTTGTTAGGAACGAAGTTGGGATGAAATAAAATAAAACTCGCATAATGTCGAATATTAAAGTTACTAACTATATGTATATCATTCACCTATTAGGTGCTACGAGTAAATGCCAGCAGAAATGAAAAATTGTTCATGCAAAATGTTCTTATCTGTTATTTACGCATTTTTAGCTTTTTTAATTCGTACCTCAAAAGGTAAAAATGGAACTCTTATAGAGTCACTTTGTCGTCTATCAAGACCATTTATCTCGATAGCATGTGGGCGTATCAAGGCAAAATTAATGTCAAATATTCAGGTCTATGGTCCCTTAAAATATAGAAAAACATCAAACTTGTCAGTCACCGCATTCAAAAGATACGAGTATGCATCGATTTTGCTACATTTTGTATGCAATTCGCTGCGTAATCAAAACCTATAGAATACTTCCCGTGAACGTACATTCATGAAATTTGGTAAAATAATTAAAAATATATATATAATTTTTTAAACATTAAAGTAACATTTATAGTTACCATTTTTATATTTATAATATTGAGACCAGTCGTGGCGCAGCGGCACAAAGTGTGACTGTAAAACCGACTGGTTGTGGGTTCGATCCCCACTCGAGGAGATGAAATATTTACTTAAATTTATATTTCCATTTCTTCGCTCTGGTGTCGAGGCAAAGCGCGGCGTTGAGTTCTGCCACTCAGCACGCAATGCCTCCAGAATTCGGCAGAAAGTGGGGAACGGAGTGTCTTAACACTAGATTCCCTCTGCCTACCCTTCTGTGTGCGGGATACAGCGTGAAGCTGATAAAAAAAATATTGATAGATAGTTGTATTTGTCGGTTCTTAAGGCCAATCATAGGGATTGATACTCGTATACAACAATAGTCTACAGGTATCTTCGGCTGCATCTTAGATACAGAGTTATAAATAAGATAGTGTTTAGGAGGATTACGTATCTACTGCGCTCGTGAACTTTGAATCTACACATTTCGTCTATTGCGGTATTTATGGTCGTACATTTATAGAAGACACTTCTATAATTTACACACTTTCTTTAACTTCACGCTGTAACCCGCATATAGCTCAAGCTCTCAAGTTGAGCCTTGTCCATGTTACCAAAGCGAGTAAATAAAAAAAACAGTTTTCAGAGTGGAAATTGAACCCATAATCGTCACGTTTGCAGTGAGACGCTGTGCCACTACGCCACGAAGGCCTCTAACCCGCCTCTTCTAGATTTAAGTGTGTTTTTTATATATCTTTTTACATATTTCATGGACATGTTTCTTCAGACAATAACTGTAAAAAAATGAGAATTCAATGTCACACTTACAGTCGATAAGAATTGGTTTTAATCGAATTTAGTTTTAATTAATGTAGTCTCATTTGTGCCCTTCTATTTTAATGAATAATTGTGATACAACATCCAATTTTAAATTGATTGCCAACAATAAACACAATAAATTATGATAAACGTTTAAAAACTGACTTCTCAATGTAATTTAAATAATGTCTCAAATTAATTACTTTTTAAATGGTTTTTCTAAATGCAAAATTTTGAGAAATTAAAATTTAATCTTAATTATTTTAATTCTAATTAACTTAAAGAATGTTTCATCATCATTATTCAATAAATTAAACTTTAATGCTAGCATGACAATGTTTCTCTGCACTTTACCCAGAAAATAAATAACACAATCTTTAGATTGTAAAAACACGTAGCTGATTTTATTTTTAAATGTCCGATCGTGCCTGCCCGCTGCCGGCCGAACCTCTGAGCTGACCAAAGTGTTCTGATGCGATCACTGAGAATTATGTGGCTAACTATATATGGGATCGAGCTGAAACTGTAGTAGTAGCGGGTAGAGGGGGGACAGGCTTGGAGTATCGGCCTGGGACGATATCTCGGAGTCAGGGTGGGACTGCCGAGTGGTACAGTCTCTCTTCCGTCGAACCAACAAACTACACAAAATGGTAAGTCCAGTGGCTATAGTGGTTTTAGTGGTGAAAGAATAAGTGAATAGTGGAAACAAGAGTGCCTGATTGGAAGTGGTTGTAGAGGAAATTCGGGACAGTTTTTTATTCTGTTATCTTATATGTATACGGCATTTGTCGCGTTATTTATGAACAAACAAACATTTGACTAGTAGGCTCTAGGACATAAAGACCGCGCGTTTAGTTGTTAAATGAAAATCTTTTGAACTCTAATACTACGGTGTTAGAAATATTTGCATATATTTTAATTACATTTGTGGCTATTAAAAAAATTAATTGCGAATTCCAGCAACTGTTTGAAATTTTTTATAATTTACCAATAAGCCATTATCATTGAAACGAACGTAATGCCGATTTAATTGAAATATTAATAATAATAAATATATATTTTTTTCAAGGACATAAATGCATAAATAATATTAATGAATTGGCTAATATTTATACATAAATGACTATAACTCAATTAACAGAACAGAAACGCAGCAACACTAACAAGGACTATTCTAATAAATAATTATCAATAAATATTTCTTATATAAATATCATATAAGTATCAGTAGAATCTTAAAATAAATCAGTTCATCCAAGATTAAGAAACTAGATCGAGTGCTATTTCTGAATGTTTCACGCAACGGAATGTACGGCTGAAGACGAACGTCGATTAATCTAAATATACGCGCGCCTTGGAACGCCTAAACGGGCTGCTTGCAACGCCAAAACCGTAACCCGATAGTGGCTCGGGAGTATTGGAAAGATATTTCATAATAAAACTAAAGATACGAAACACAAATACAGTTTATACGCATGTTGCAGTACTTAATTAATACAAAAATGCACTAAAGAAAGAAACCGTTGTACATACTTCTGCTATATTTCTTCAGTGTTTTAAGTTCAGGTTATATAGTTTACGTTACTTACGGTAGTCTGTACAATAATAATGAATAAACTTAAGAGATCTTAATGACCTTCTTCTCATATTTTAAATTTAACCATTTTAGCCAATTTATACTTAAAGTCTAAAGGAAACCAAATTAAATATTTATATATACTTTAGGCGGATAAGGAAAAGAAGATCAAGAAGAAGAAGGCGAAAGAAGACGCGCCCGCTGAGGAGGCCCCAGCAGCGCCCGCACCCGCCGCCGCCGCCGCCGGTGGTGAACGTCAATCATCCCGCGGCAGCCGCAAGGCTAAGCGCACTGGCTCCAATGTCTTCTCCATGTTCTCCCAGAAGCAGGTCGCCGAATTCAAGGAGGTCAGTATTAGAATCGCATCATAGCAATTATTAGTTTCTTATGTATTTATAATACTTCACATTTGTCAAACTTACGAATTAAATTATTGTAAGAAATCTATGAATAATATTCATTACTCACTTACTTTTACCCTCTTATCTAAATGATCGACGACAAACGTGAGATATTCACGTTTGTCGTCACCTTCAAGATATATAAGTTGCTTAACAATTATGATCGTTGTTTTAGGCCTTCCAGCTAATGGACCACGACAAGGACGGTATCATCGGCAAGAACGACCTTCGCGCCACCTTCGACTCTCTCGGCAGGCTTGCCTCCGAGAAAGAGCTCGACGAGATGGTCGGTGAGGCCTCCGGCCCCATCAACTTCACCCAGCTCCTCACCCTCTTCGCCAGCCGCATGTCCGGTGGCTCTGATGATGACGACGTCGTCATCAATGCCTTCAAGTCCTTCGACAACGAGGGCAAGATCGACTCCGAGAGGCTGAGGCACGCCCTCATGACCTGGGGCGACAAGTTCTCCGCAGACGAGGTCGATGAGGCATACGACCAGATGGATATCGACGAGAAGGGTTTCATTGATACCAACAAGCTGATCACCATGCTCACCGCCAGCGCCGAGGACGAGGAGGGTGGAGAGGCCGCGTAAAAACGCTCACTAATATCCAAGGAGTCGAATAGATGGTGGCTACCACCTGGCCCACAAGGTTCACACATCGGATTAAACGCGATGCGAACCGAACATTTTTTTATTTAAATCTCTATGTAATTTATTGTTTCCATTTTATAATTTATACATATATAATGAAAATATAGTTTTACTATAACAATACCGTGTACAACTGTCCCTAGTTCGGGTGTTTGTTGAATCAAACGACAAGAGTCGAGGGATATATGAGGAATACTATGTATTCATATTCTCTGTTTTAATAAAGATTTAAATCAAGTCTGACTAAAATAAGGCCTAATGAGGTCACTTTAAGAAACCTAGACTTCTCATTACACACCATCACTAATACTGACATTATATTACTACTACTACCTATGATTTGATTAATTTAAAAGTTATTTCTGGTTTTTTATTACACTCCGATATTTAAATAATAAATAAGGGAGTCAAGCAAAAGAATACTTTTATCAAAATTTAAAAAAAATCGAAAACTACATAAATACATTTTTCATAATTTTTTGCCTTTATTAAATTTTTATTAATGAAAAATAAACGCAATATTTGATAATATTTCAAAAAAAATCTAATAATTTTTACGCTCTGAGAGTTTATATTATAATAAAAAAAAACCTAAATGTTTTAGTTGAGGCAGTCGCACGTCGTGGCGCTTTGAGACAGCGTCTGATTGTAAACGTGGTATTTGTGGGTCGGCTCCCCGCTCGGAAGCTCGGAACACTATTATACTTATTTATTTTCATTTCCTCGCTCTGGCAGACAAAGCGCAACGTTGAGTTCCGCCACTCGACACGCAAGATCACGAAAGTTACTCGGAAAACGGAGAACGGAGTGTCTGAACACTAGGTTTCCGTTCCTATACTGCTGTGCAGGAAAAGCGTAAAACTGTAATGTTTTAGTTTTGTATCAAAGGGAGTATGTGACATTAGCGATTTACACCTCTTAGTTATGAAGGACGTAACACTGCACACAAACACAATAATACAGTAACCACTATACACACTGCGAGTTGATCCGCGTGTGTGGCTGTGAACCTATGATATTTCAGTTTACATATCCCTGGAAGTCTTACATTAAACAAATAGACTAAATCTTAATCCCAATCCAATATTTGTACTTTAAGCACGCTTACTTTACTACTGTGGGACTATTCCCACTCACAGAAAGGAATTATTATATATTAATATTTTATTTTCTTCTCTCTAGTAATAAGCCAAAACGCGGCGTTGAGTCCCTCAACTCAACAAAGTTTTAAATTGTAAAACGTAAAGAAATATAAAAAGGAGCATCTTAAACTAGCAACCAGCTGACATTATCGCAGCACATGGAAGTTTCACAAAAATCTCATGTCCTCTTAGAAACTTCCCATGTGCTGCGGTGGTGTCAGCCGATTGCTAGTCTTAGATGCTATGAATTCGATTCTCACTCAACAATTAATCAAATTTAAATCATGTTAATTTTAGAATACAACAAATATTGTGCTGGATTAAGACGTTCAAGTACGTAGAGACTGGATCATGGACAGGTAATGGACGTATGAATAGGGGTGGCCGAGTAGTCCGGGATATTCCTATAAAAGATACATATTCGACACTTTTATATACGTTTTAATTTCTAATTATGACGGTCTTTATTTTGACGCCAAAGTAAAAAAGGTTTCAGATTTCAATGTCTATAAATTTATATTAAAGAAGTTTCGAACGTAACGTCAAATTTTTATATAAACTGTATTCATCAATTGTCAAATTTTGACAGTATAGTGTAAGTGGGCAGTCGACTAATTGTTTACATTTGCAAAATGAGTGCGGAAGCAGCGCAAAAAGTGACAAAAACCTTTAAATTTTCCTTCCCAACATGCACCAACGAAGAATTACTTTTCAAGCTAGAAGTTCCAGTGGAGATCCCCTACGGAGGGTCCACTCGGGAGCTTGTGCAACGAGTAATAAAAATGTTTCATATACCGGTGTATTTAGAAGATGGTAAGCTAAACTAATCAATTTCTATGGACATTACACTTCCTTTAATATCGAAATAAATATGTATCTAACATTTTTTATTCTAAATTATAGAACTTAACGAGAAACTAGCGTCTTTCGTATCAGAAGAAACAAAAAACTTTCATAATGAACGTGACGCTAAACTCATAGACCAATTGAAGAATAACGAATTAAATGTTGACGGTATAGTAAAAAATTGGGAGAAATTATTTAAAGAGAATGTAGTAGACTTTGCTGAGCAAAAGGGGTCATCAGATGAGGAGGTGTTTGCAGCTGCATATCACAAGTTGGTTCATTCACCAGCTTTGGAGACAATAATGCAAGTGGAAAGTGCATACGCCAAAACAGTTATGACTATGTTAAAAAATAGAGATGAGGATATTCAGAAACTTACAAAGAGGTATTTAATATGTTTAATTTTTTTATGCAGTATTAACATTACCATTAATATAATTTTTTCCTCTCTGCTACTTGATACATGTTTTCAAACATTTCTTAATACCTTATGTGATTGGACATCTCATTTAATACAAAAATTATCTTTAAAATTGTATATTTATAATGTGTAAACATCTTTTAGTAAAATGAAAATAAATGATTACATTAAGTAACATACAATACACTATAATTATAATACTGTTAGCATGTAAAAGATTAGATTTAGGTAAAAATAACTATAAAAGCGGTGGAATCGGGGGCAGTTGCTTGTTGGTAACGGTCCCTATTGGAAGGAAACTAGTGTGAAGTATTGTTATTAGGTGATACATATTACTTACCAGGTTTTCTGTTAAATTCTGGAGGCATTGAGTGTTGAGTGGCGGTACTCAATGCCATGGTTTGCCTCAACATCAGAGTGAAGAAATAAAACCATTAAATATTATGTTTTCTTAAGTGGAGATCGAACCCACAACCTGTGACATTTACAGTCACACTTTATGCCCCTGTGCTATGACTGGTCTTTTTAGACTATATTGATAATCTATATTAATATTAAAAAAACAATTAAGATATTCATAAAATTTAATTAAAGCTGCTGGGCTGGTTGTAAATGAATAGAGAGAAATAAAAATAATAAAGAAATATTATAACAACAAAAAAATAATTTTGTTAAACACCTTATTAATATTTCAATTTGAAAAATTATTTTTATGTTGGATATCAAAGAAGGCAAAATGTTGAAATGGGAGAACTGAAGAGAAATTACAAAAACTAGGGGATATCTTCAAAATTATTTTAAACAATACAGTATTATTTCTTATTCAATTAAATGCACTCGATTTGTTGTGCATTTTATATTATTACAGATCCTAATCAATAGTAATTTTAGCAACATTATTATTTAAAATATGTGAATAACACGAATCATAGTTTAAGTTTATTAATTTCTTACCAATATATATCTTACCCATATCATACAGATGAAATAGTAACCCACCATTCAATCAAAAATTTGACAAATCTTTCCTGAAATTATTAACAATTAACAATTGCAGATTTATCGGTTTTATTTAAATTTCCATTGAACGGCACGTTGATTGAAAAAGGTGGTACTGAACACAGTTGCCGATAAACACTCTCTCACAGTACAGCTTGTCTATAGCACTACTCACTTGCATGTATGTATAATTCATTAGATCACCTGGCAGGTAGAAAGTCCTACCAAAATGATCTATCTTTTTGAGAATCATATTTTTTTAGTTATGAATAACACCCTATTAAAATTTCAAGTTGCCTCAAATACATTTTTATGTATTTTTAAAAATATTTTTGCTTTTTTTTTTAAATATTTTTAAAAATCTGTGGTGTTTTTAGCCCCGCTATTTACCAGCCAACTCTGAAGTTCCGTGTTGGGGTATACCCCTATTGTATAACTATAAAGAAGAGGTATGTGGCAAGTTTTCAGATTGCCTCAAATAACTACCCGAAAATTGATGCTAGCTCTGCTACTACTATTATCTATACTAATATTATAAAGCCCGTTAATTTGACATCTAAAGTAACGTCTAAAATAACGATGTTCGGACGTTAAAGAAGTTTGGGCGATATCGCAAATTGTATAGGCCCATAAATTAGATATTAATAAAATGACATGTTTTATCATGGGTATTATGATACGTATCATGCAGGGCAGTGTTAGGAAGATTTTTATTTCAGATTTCTTATCTCTTTCTCTTATCACATTGTACACCTATAGGAAAAGTTTGCTTCTATCATATCACATGAAGCATCTTCAGCGGCAGCATTGCGGCCTGAAGGATTTCTGATATTTTTTTTGACTTGGCTTGTTTAAAATTATTATAATTATCCTTTACAGCATGGATGCACAGACCGCGGCCCGCGAGCCGCATGCCGCTCGCCGGTCGAATACTAGTGGCCCACAGACAGCAAAAGTAATACTCTCGTACATTCGAAAAATATTGAATTCTATTCCAGAATAAAACCAAAAAAAATATTACCTATACTTCTGGCGACCGGCCCGCCATCAGTTCATGATTTGCCCGAGTGGCCCCTAGTCTTAATAAGTCTGTGCAACCATGGTTTACAGGTTTCACTTGATTTTTAGTTTTATAACTCATACAAGTAGTCTATTAATACATTGTTTTCTTCAGTTCTTCTTTATTTTGCCCATCTCGATTTGTATTGCGATATTGAATCACTAAATTTCTCTTTCGTATACTCAACGTCAGAACTATTATAAAATTGTTCATCCCAAAACTTCGCGTTATACTTAGGTCTCCCCTAAGTATAACGCGAAGTTGCTAACGGGGGTAGCTTAGAACAGGGGCACCTTTGAAAATATGTGTTAACAGAGCTATTTTAAAAAGAAATTTTGGTAGATTTTTTTTGTAATCCGATGTGTAAAGTGTGCTGAGGGACATAAAACTGCTGATTGTCCCAAAAAAGACAGAAGCACGCCTGCAAAATGCGCTTTATGTTTCCAAGATCACCCCGCAAACTACAAAGGATGTCAGGTGTACAAAGAGATCTTGGAAAGGAAAGCAAATAAAACTCGCCTAAGACCACGGACAGTTTTAATACCCAAGGTAAGGCAAAAACCTACTAGTGACTTTGCTGAAGTCAATGATACTGAAGTACCCTCAACTCAATTGCTGCGACTAAATTAACAGGTCTATACTCAGATGGGGTAGCTAGACGGAATCGCGATCTAATAAGACTGACATAAACCATCAACAACTCACTAAAGTAGAAATACTCTTGATAAAGCAAAGTGAGAAAATTGACATACTCCTACAACAAATAGGCTCCCTTATGGGACTATTGACTACAGTCATCACCAAACTGGTTCCAAAATGATTGGTCTAAGGCTGGCAATTTGGAACATCAATGGGCTATCTCCAAATATCCAAGAACTCGAAACTATACTCTCCAATAACAGACTTGATGCAATCCTGATATCAGAGTCCCACGCAACC
>JAAIXJ010000147.1:211327-229212 GCA_013403705.1 Heliconius hermathena | reverse complement strand
GTGTCAATAACTATCGACCTATATCGATTCTTCCAGTCCTTTCCAAGATCCTGGAAAAACTACTAAATAAAAGATTGACACATTATCTTCAACAACATAACATCCTTGCTAACAATCAATTTGGTTTCATCAAAAACAAATCTACGGAAGACGCTGCTTTGTTGCTTACGGAAACTATAGCTAAGCACCTGGACAACAAATCAAAGGTTATTGGACTTTTCCTTGATTTATCTAAGGCATTCGACACTGTATCTATACCCATCTTACTTAACAAAATGAAATCTTTTGGTATTCGTGGCATAGCTCTGGATATATTTCGCTCGTATCTAACTAACCGCTCTCAGTATGTCAGAATTGATCAATTTGTAAGTGACAAGGCAGGTATTTCTTTTGGAGTTCCCCAGGGAAGTGTCCTGGGTCCTACTCTATTTCTGTTATATGTGAATAGCTTATGTAATATGTCACTGCCCAACTGTAAAATCATCGCTTATGCGGACGACACTGTGTTAATAATACATGGGAGAGAATGGATTGAGGCTAAAAACTATGCAGAGAATGCCATCAGATTTGTGACACAGTGGTATAATTCCAACCTTTTGACTATCAATATTGATAAAACTAAATTTGTAGCTTTTTCTCGTCGACTAAGCTCCCAACCGTCTTCCGATTTTGCCATCAAAGCGCATACTTGCTCTCGCCAGGATGACTGCAATTGTCTTAATCTTTCTCGCGCCTTCAATATTAAATATTTGGGTGTTACTGTGGATTGCTGTTTAAGCTGGTTACTTCATATTGATAATATAGCCAACCATATGCGTAAAATAATCCCAGTATTTAAAAAACTTAAAAGTTCAGGTGATCCTGAAATTCTTCTCACGGTGTATTATGCTCTCGTACAAAGTCTTCTAAGCTATTGCATCGTTGTTTGGGGGGGCACCAGCAAACATACATTACTCTCCTTAGAACGTGCTCAAAGGGCTATATTGAAAGTTATGCTAAGAAAACCTAGACGTTACAGTACGGATCTTCTCTACCGTGACACGTCCATTCTATCAGTTAGGAAGCTCTTCATAATGTTGGTAGTACTTCGGAAGCATAAAAGTATTATTTTTAGGCCTAGTTACAAACGTAATAAGTCCAGGGTCTGTGAGACCGTGTATTCCAGGACGAAGTTCGCCCGCACTCAGTTTTACATCATCAGCAGCCACTTATACAATAAAATCAACAAATTTAGGTATATATATTTAGGTATATATATCCACTATCATTTTTTAAATGCAAAAAAATTGTTACAACTTGGCTTCACAATTTATCGTACATTGATACAGAGAATTTTCTTCTCGGCTAAAGAAATACATACACACATATACACACCCACACACACACATACAAACACACACATACACGCACGTACTCACACACGCACATATACTTGACGTGGTAAGTACACTTTGTTTTTCGATTAATTGTATTATAAGTTGTTTGTTCATTTTTGCTTTTGGTGATTTTAAAATATTATATAGATTTTTTTTTTCTTTTTCATTTTTATATGTTTATAATATTTAACTGATAATTAAATGATTCAAATGTCATTAAATTTGTAAAGGGGCAAAGACGCTGGTGGCTGTGACACAGTTTATACTAGTACGGCCACCAACGCACACCTCTTGGTTTAAGAGGCAATTTGTTAAATTTAATTTGATGAATAAATATATTATTATTATTATTATTTTGCAGGACGTATTTAGTAAATTATGTAAACGATGATCTGATTATCTACTTGACTAAGTAGTCAAGTAGATAATCAGATATCAAGGCAAATATCGTTATTTAAGTATATATTTAAAAAAACTGCCGGTACATGTTATATTTAATATGCAACTAAAACATGTTTGTAAAACTTATAAAAATCATCTACACGTGACGTGACGTGCTCATAGTTTTTAATATAGAATATTAAAAACTTCTTATATTATAATAAATATTTTAATATTTTATTTCTTTTTATTAATATAATTAATTATTATTATTACTTTATACATGTAATCTTATTGTTATAGAATAAAATAATTATAAATATAATATAAATAAATAAATATAATTTTTACCATTTTAGACAAACAGAAGAAATGGAAGAAAAGGTGAGACTTCTAAATATATCAACCACAGAGGAAGAAATCAATGCATTAGCCGCGCAGCATTTTGAACAGCAGAGTTTATCTACGGGCCGCTGGGAGTCACAGTTAGATGCGTTAAGACATACCCAGAGGGCATCTCATAGAGCCTGGCTTATGGCTGCCATGGATGAATATCAGACTGATGAGAGGGTTACGCCAAGGTTTGTTAAATAAATCAGCTTCACGCTGTATCAATTATAGACTATATATACTTTGCATATTGTATATATGGCTGCAAGACCCAATGTCCTCTTTTTTTATTGAGACAAAGAAAAAGAAAATAGAGTACTATCTCACTACCGACGGCATTGACAGATCAAAATATCAAATAATACAACTTATCTTCCAGAGAGAACTACTTTATCAGGTTTAACTTACTAAAATAATTAAAAACCTCCTACCAAAAAGTTCTAAAAAGTAAACAAACAACTAGAAAAGAGTTGATAATAATCTTCTAATGGCAAAAAGTATATTCGTGAATCGTGGCTAAGAATACTCAATTAAGTCTCATTTCGAAAAAAAAAAATATTTGAAAATCAGTTCATCCGTTTGGAAGCTATATAGCCACAGACAGACATACAGATACAGGCAGACATTTTAACTACTAACAACTTATAACATCTCTTTATTTTCGTCGAGGGTTAATAAGTGAGTCGCTGCAAGTGACCTCCACTGTAATAAACTTACTTAACGAATCAATCAATATTTTTTTCCAGCAATTCCCCCTTATGTTCATTTCCAACGGAACAAGCGACGCTAGCACCTCTGCTACCGCGGCTTGAGGAAAGCTTCACCATACATCTGGGGTCTCAGTTGAAACAAACACACAATATAAGACTGGTCGCGGTGGACATGATGGACTTGTGCTCCAGCGACAGGACGGACGGGTATGGTTACTGGATTAATCATTAATTTTGTTTTCTTTTATTTGACAGCGACTGACGCCGGGCGCGACAGTTATGAGTTTGTCCCCACACGGAGGAATGATTATTATTTTAAATTACTTTTATCCTCTCTCTGATAGACGAAACGCGGCGTTGAGTTTCGGCACTTAACAAGCTTTTTAGGGCAACAAAACAATGCAAAGGAAACATGGGAACCTACAATTAAGACACTTCTATTCTCCTTTTTTCCGCCAAAATTGGAAGCATTGCGTGGTGATTTTTTTGGTGTTGTTGATTGTGTACAACCTGTCGCGATCACACAGCACGACTCAGTTGCTTATAATGTTAAATAATTTACAACCAAAATATTTAATGCCAAACTTGAATTTGTTTTGTGATAAATTGTTGAGTTGCATTTTCACTTTTTCAAATAAAGTGACTATTTTGTTTATGTTAATAATAAAAAATACAAATTTTTTTAATCATAATAATCCCTATTAATTTAATTAAAATTTAATTAATTTGTTTATAAAAAATATGAAAAATACATTATTGTGCCATTTATTTACTTTATGACATGTCCCTTCCATCCATTCATATCTGTAGCTTCTGTTTTAAAACTTTAATGCCCGATCCACACTCTCGCCAGGCGCTTTATAGAGTTAAAAGAGGTCATCCAGACCTGCACTCCTCACGTCTCTACTCACCAAGTGTGCTCAAGTTATTCAATAGTGAACATGTATGAAATTTAAATTTGTCTCAATTATTTATTTTTCGAATCTTTGTTATGCTCTCATTACAATTACGATATTTTTTGCTTATTTATTATTAAGACAGAGGTATAAAACAACAACGTGCGAGGATCTCAGAGTTCATCGTATCAAAAAATGGTCATAAAAATGGAGTACATATGTATATAAAAGACTTTTAAAATAAAGAATTAAAAGTAATAACTTACGTGACAGAGGGGTCGATGCTTGCTACCCGATGCGCTTTCGCGAAAGCGCATCGGGTCGCATTCAGTATTACAAATTTGTATGTTTCGTGTTCTGTTATATATATTTTTTCGTTGTTTGTGGTTGACTTTCTAATATAATGTACCGTGTTTAATTGTAATTTTACCATTTGTGTTAATACTGTATGTACATACATTTAAAGTGGTGTTGATTGGACTCAGTGATATTCGTAAGTAGACTCATTCACCGCTGAACACTACACACTAAAACAATGTAGTATAGAATATAAATTCAACGTTACAATTTTTTTCATACTAGGTATTATTTTACACCGTCGTTTCATTTCACTTCGCTTCGCTTGGAATTCCAATAAAATCTTTATCCGGTATATTTCTATTACCATTTGCATTTTCAGTACAATACAATACTTGTAAAAATGTATTTTAGCATTTTCCATGATCTGATCGGTAATCACAATCAGGAAATATGTGTGGATATGTATGGAAACGCTCAGGAAATAATCGTGGCAACTCGACGTTTGACGTCTCAAAGCTAAATACGTTAGCTGCTTTATGCGCCTACCAATATTGTAATGTCTTGCGTCTATATTATTTAAATTAAAAAAACACAAAGTTACATCAGAAAAGAAGAAGAGAAATGGTGGATGACATCAATACGCCGCAACGGAATGACATATATTTGATGATTTTTGTTTATAATATATTTTATACAAAACATGCACGATACTTTTTTATTATCTTAAAATACTACTTTGTTTTACTCTGCAGCAGTTGAGTTGCAAGAGTGTGGTTGATTTCCTGGCGTCAGCGCCGCTCGCCCTTCGACTCGGGTCCGACAAACCGACTCAAAGTGGAGCGACCATCCACACTCTCGTCATCGCGTTGTCTCGAGTAGCCTTGTGGAGAGTGGATCGGGCTTAACACTTCACCGCAATTCATTATTATTAAATTCTTTCTAACATTATATATAACATTATATTTAATATAAAAATATTAATCGAAACAGCTCCTTAGGTACTTAGGTGTTTGCCTTTGCTTATACTATATCGAAGATTAAAGATATGATCCGAGTTGTGCTAACATCGGTATCCAGTTCCGCTTAGCTCCAATACTAGCGCTATACTTGCAATAATACTTATTTGAATTATTGAAAAATATTTCTATAGCTTTATTTTATCCTCTTTTAGCGGCACCTGGTCACGCGTAGGCCCCGCCCTAGCACTATACTCCCACGAGTTGAGTGGTGCAGTAGTATTATCGGATTCGAACCTGGACTCCCCTCACCACCACAATCACCACGCGTTACACAGGGTGCCCACTGACCACCACTTCCCTGATCTGGACGCTCAATTGAGACACGTGCTGCAGTCTGTTAAGGAACCTGTATGTATAATAATTATTTTTTATGTGTAATTCTATAATTTCCATATCATTAATTCTCTCATCTACGTAATGGTAATTAAAAAGTAAAACAAAAAAAAAACTAAAAATATTTATTTATATTTCTATATAGTCCCCTAACATTTATTACATCTCTTTTTCAAACTCAGAATTGCTTCAAAAAATATTGACTCTAAAAATCCCCAACAACGGCTATCGCTTTGTTTTCGGCGATCAGTGGCGTGGCGTCTTTACAAACCATTACAGACTTACTTTAAAAAAAAGCTACTACACGTTTTTTCTAGTATAGCAGGGTAGGAAGAGAAATTTCCGAGAATGCCGCCCATTGTCTACGCAGATTAGATTTCATAATTTTTGTTACTTTTAATATTTTTTTTTCGAATCAACAATGTGCAACATGTCATAAAGCCAAACTCCTATTTATTTCCATTTGGTAACGCGGGCCACGTCGTAGGTAGAAACTTAATGTGTTATTTTTTTACATACTGTATTCAGGGAGCCGTGAGATAAAAAGAAACCAGAAAAAAGTTACTTTATAGGTCACGATTGATGGAGTTAATATATTTTATAAAAATAACTGTACAGTTTGGGTACAAAATACCTTGGAGCCTGGGATACTTTAAATAAAACGAAGTACCTCAGAGCGAGAGCATTTGTTTAATAAAATTAAAAAGCAAATTGTACATTGCAATGTAACGAAACGATATCGCGATTTAATTCGATCCAACCCCATCTATCGCAAGATAGCAGGTACTTAATAATTATTTTGCTTATAGAATGATGTTGGGATCGATCGTGAGTTAAGATTTTAGTATAGTACTATGGAAGTAGAATTCGTTGATAGCACTGTAAATAATAGATACTACTAAATGATATCTATAGAACTTATGAAATCCTTTCAAACTTGATAGAAAGCGAATTTTATAAAGGTCTTAAATTATTTTCTCTTATTTAAAAGTCGAGGCGCAGAAGCACAATCCCCACTCGAGGAAATGTTATATTTATTTAAATTTATATTTTCATTTTTTCGCTCTGGCGTCCAGGCCAATTGTGGTGCTGATTTCCGCCACTTAATACGTAATGCCTTCAGAATTCGGTGGAAAGTGGCGAGCGGAGTGTCTTAACACAAGGTTCGCTCTGTGTCATACACAGTGCAGCTAACTAACTTCAAGCACTACAACAAGGCGGAGCGGCGCAACGCGGCGCGCGCGGTGCGCGGCGGGCGGGGCGGGCGCGGCGGGCGGCGCGCGCTGCGGCCCGGCGACGTGTGCGTGACGCGCCACAGCAACCTGGCGGAGGCGCACGTGCTGTTCCACCTGCTCGTCGACGACGAGTCGCTCAAGTCGGGTGAGCTTGTTTATCAAAGGAAAAAACCTAATCATTAAAGGACCATTTTCTTCTCCGTCTGTCAAGATCGCGTGGATTCATCAAGCTGAAATTAATATTAAATATTCAGATATAATAGATATATAGATGCCATCAAAAACATCCTGTAAAAAACTCAAGTCTCGCAGCTCAGTCTTTCTACCGTAAAAAGTTGTGAGATCCATGTAATACCAAGTCGGTTAATCTATTTAGTCTCTACTTAAAGGACCTTCTGTCTTAAGTTATTACATAAGTTATTATCATGCCAATATTAAAAATATTTTACGTTTTAAAGAAATAGGTCGACTTGGACATCGCATGAAAACACAACCTATCGAAAGACATAATAGACATCATATTCGGAAGGACTCTGGTGAGGAATTCGGTTGCTGGCCCGTCGTACTGTGTAGTGTGATACATACTAATATTCAAATCATGCGTTGCAAATTGCAAATGTAACCTTGTAATCCTATACATTTATATGGGATTACAAAGTTATTCATGCAGTTGGTGTATTTGGAAAACTGGACCAAAATTACAAAATATTTAGGTTTTCCTATGATTAAGACACTAAACTCTATTTATATTCTAAATTTGAAGCTTCTATGTCTGCTAGAAGTGCCTTGGACTTTTGATGATCGGTGAGTCAGTCAGTCAGTGAGTGACAAAATTTAGAAACTTTAACAAGTTGTCATTCTTAAACTACTGGTTCAAATTGACTGAAATTTTAAATATACCGTGTTTATATAATGCCTGATTTATTACTGAAAATTCAGGTTTCTTGTTTTATCCACAACGAAATTATAGGGGGGTCGAAAATGGCCTGAACTGTTTCGAGAAAAGAATGGTATGGCCGTGCCGCTTTTTTTTGCTCGACTTGGCGGGGGCACTGCCGTGCCACCAGATATGTGTGAAATTCTCCGCGTATTCAAAACATACAGAGTACTTCTTCTGGATGTACAGTTATGAAACGCTATTTGAAATCAATTTGTTATGCGTATATTTTTCCTATTCTTAAAACAAACTGTATTTTGTAAATTCAAAACAGCAATAATAATATTCAATGTGTGTGGTTGCAGGCGAGATGACGTCACGCCACCCCGCCATCTTGGGGCTGCGCAACATATTGAAGGCGGCGTGTTGTAATGACGTCACATCCATCGCTATCCCACTTCTGCTAAGACATGAGATTACTGAGGTAGACTTTTTTGGCAGTTTTTCCCGACTGCTAAGGAAGAGTTATACACTATATACTAGAGTAGACAGTAGAAACAGAGTTTTTTATTATAAAACTATTGGTTTTTGTTTATCGTGCCCGACGCTCCACCCAACTTCCGATACAGAAATACTTAAAAGAGCAGTTTGATACAGTGATACTTTTAAAGCAGTACTCCAGTAAGATCATCTTTCTAGGCTTACATTTTCAAATTATTCCCACTTAATAATGACGAATGACGCGTAAAGCGCTCTTGGGATCTACATTACACGCCCTCGTGTCCCCGTTCCATTGGTGTAAATACAATACACACGTGCAACCGCTTTAAAAGCTCGCGGCGCACTATGGGTATCTATCCAGTACTATCTATCACATAAGACCATTTAATAAAGATTCAGACTTAATATAAACATATACTAGATGTCGTTATACAACACAATATTACGTTTCCTTCATATTTACGATTTTTATTTCAAATTCAATGAAGAAGAAAACAGTCAACATCAACATAAGAATAATTTTATTATACAAATAATTTATTACGTTTTAAAGTTCAAATAAAATATAAATATATATATTTTCTGTCGTAAGCTATTTAAAAATGTTTGCAATCGCAACATTGACCACTGCTGAAGTAAAATTCATCTGTTCAGTGTTGATGTCAAAAGATTTAAAACTTTGTTGTTATTGTGTGTTGCAGCTGTGTTTGCCCTGCTCTTTTATCGGTTAACTTATTTGTTATTCGTAACTAGTACGTTATTCGGGCTCTGATAGTGCTGCTTCTATTACTCGACTACTCAATAGGGACGATGATTCTCGCTCTACCTGATCGACCCCGGCTTCATTTTAAGGACTGCTTTGATATGTATTTATTACTAGCTGACCCGGCAAACTTCATACTGCCTCAATCGATAAATGAAAAACCTATTTTTTTATTGTTTGAAGTAACAAAAGAAAGATTAATAGTAATGCACACTTGATGTTTTAAATTAAACTATTTTAACCGGATGAATCTCTGGTATGGTGAGTTTGAGACTTCAAAGATTTTATGAGTGGGTCCCAGGTGGTGGAAAGTTTCCAGCCATTCCAACTCTCTATTAAAATTGGGATGTTTTTATATTTTAATAGCCTCGCGGATATTTCTAGGAATATATATGTGTTCCTTAGCGAGGATTTGGGGATTATCAAACCTTATGTAGTGACTGGGTTTACCCACAGTGTGCTCACACACAGCTGACTTCGATACATGCCCATTCTTGATATCGGAGATGTGTTCCTTCACCCTAACACCGATGCTTCTCTTTGTTTGACCGATGTAAGATAAGCCACAGCCACAATCTAGTTTGCATCTGCACACTGTAAAGGATAACTACTTTTTACTGGTCTCAAGAATTGGCTCACTTTCTTGTTAGGCTTGAATATGGTTTTTATGGAAGCTCTTCTTAAGATATTGCCTCATCCTTCACATACGATGTAACATTTGTAATTCTTGGACAATGGTTCTCTTCACTGTTAGATTGTAAACAAAATGCTTATCAACTTCCGCGTCTGAACTATCCTTAAAATAGATTTGTAAAAATTGATGATCTGCATCTGGTATTGGTAACAGCACTCTCAGTAAATGATAAATTTGTCCTTGTATCTGTAATTTTTAAAGATTTGTTAAGTAATTATTTGTGATATATATTTTAATACAAACTTTAATATTATAAAAACTATTAAGCTATACTACCTTAAAAGAGGGCATGAAATTGTCCTGTGTAATATGTGTTATGCCAAACGATGTCATCTGGATATAGCTATTATATTTTTAAATGTTGGCCAAGAAGCGTTAAGAATCATTTCGCATCCCAGAAATTAAAGAGCGTAAGGGATCTGGTGGTGGGACTAATTGTGGCAATTTTACTTTGCCTCTAGCACAACATAATCAAGTAGATTCACCACTGTATTTTAACGTCTTATAATATTTGACATTTCCCCAATTGTTACCGATTTGTTGGCACAATAGTCTATTGCCGGATCATAATAGAACGCACGTCGTACCAGGACCACAGGGGCACTGCGTCTGCGGGAGCGCTCAATTTCAATATGACGTGCACGCTGTTATTGTGTTTGATGTGCAGGAACTCGTTGCATTCTAAGCCTGTTTACTTCATTGTCACTCACTGATGAACGCAATTCTGACATAGCAATATGGCTATTTTTTTTCTCCCTGGTCATCAGTGCGGTTAGTACGTGAGGTAACTCTTCGCACATTTGTTTGACTACGACAGCCTAAGTCAAATCGTCTTCTTCTCGGCATCGTAAATTGTAATTATTCAAATTGAAAAAAGTTCTCGCGCACTAAGCGGTAAAATGTCACTATCACAAAATAAGAACAAAAAAAAATAGTACGGAACTTGAAATATCACTATCCCAAAGGATCACCGAAGTAAAGAAAATTCTCACGCACGTAGCGATAACCGACACTCACAAAGGTAAAAGGATGCACTCTCTGTCTTAAGACGAATGGATCGACATTAGGATGATTTGAATATCAATTTATATTTGTTGGTTTTCAAATGTGAAATATTATGATTGCGTTCATAAATTTTATTTGCAACAAAACTTAAGATTTTTTTATCATATTACATAAAAATAATCTGTTACCCAAATTAAATATAGTTTTTACCTCCTGAAAATTAATACTCGTATGTACTTAGAAAGATATAACTATTCTAAATAGTTATTCACTTTAAACTATTCTTTCAATTTTAATTTGATTTTTGAACGACAGGACGAACATCAAATGTTTGACATGTAGGAATATATTTCTATGGGAAAACGAAATTGTTGTTTTTACTATATCCATAACATTTTTTTTTCATATTTATACACCTTTTAAACCTTCCCTGAAATTCCACAATTAATTCAAAACCAAAATTAGCCAAATCGGTTCAGCTGTTCTCGAGTTTTACACACCTTTTAAACCTTCCCTGAACTTCCACAATTAATTCAAAACCAAAATTAGCCAAATCGGTTCAGCTGTTCTTGAGTTTTAGCGAGACTAACAAACAGCAATTGATTTTTATATATATAGATTACATCTAACATAAAATTATATTAACCGAAAACGATGTGTTGTGCAAAAGTANCGATTACCACTTGTTTCGGTCGATGGCGCACGGTTTAAGCGAGCAGCGCTTCCATTCTTTTGAAGAAGCCGAAAAATGGCTTGATTCCTGGATTGTCTCGAAAGATGAGTCGTTTTTCCGACGGGGGATTCAATTGCTACCAGAGAGATGGTAGAAAGTTGTCTCTAATGATGGACAATACTTTGAGTAATGTCATTGTAAGCAATATATTTTAAATTAATTAAAAACAAAACAGCGAGAACTTTTTCAACACCCTAATATAAATATATAACCCTAATAATTTTTTTTATTCACAGCGCCACCTATTTAAGCTTTTAAATTAAGGACAGTTTATCTGTCTCTAGTATGCATATATCATCTATGCGGCGCGCTGAAGCGCTTTAGCGCCTGTCTACATAATACTAAGAAGTTTCATATGTTATATTTCCCAGGGATATTTATTATTTGAAATATATTTATTTAAAATACAAATATAAAATGCAAAATATCTATATTTATTGTACATTTAAAATACACTGATATTTAAAAAAGTTGAACATCCTGGCTCTAATATAAAGAAGAAAAAGGCTGAACCTTGTTTGTTCTTTAGCACAATATTTAAAATAATATGAAGACAATGGTAAAATGAATTGAATGACCATGTATTTAAGTCAGTTGTATGTTGCAGGAGATGACGGCGGCGTGGTGCCTGCGGCGCGCGGAGCTGGTGCTGAAGTGCGTGAAGGGCTTCGTGCTGGAGGCGGCGGGCGGCGGCGGCGCGGCGCTGCGCACGCTCACGGCCGCCGTGCCGGGCGCGCTCGCGCCGCCGCTGTTCCTGGCGCTGGCGCAGCTGCTGCCCACCATCTTCCGCGTGGCGGGCCCCGTGCGCGTGGGCGCCAGCTAGTTTGAATGCACTGTGCTAATACAAACTTATATTTATTTATTGCTAATATAATATATGAATTATAAGCGAATTGGTTATGCATAGAAATATATTTCTCACTTATGTTTGTAATTAATACCATGAAAAATAAATAATAATAATAATAAGAACATTTGTTGGTTTAATTTCTCTTCATACCCTTTAATATTTTAATTTTCAACCCATCATACATGCCCTGCGGGGGTCCATGATTTTTACGTGACCTTCCTCCAGTATCTTAGATACTGTGTTTTTTCAAATTCAACCGAGGTCGTCCCCTACCTCTCTTACCGCTCACTTTTCCATCTTAAATCTTTTTTGCCATTCTTTCATCACTCATTCGTTCGACGTGCCCAAACCAGCTGAGCTGACGTTCTTCTTCATTCTCACCGTGACATCCTCGCTCGCATTGCGGATTCGATCAGCTAAGCTGACTCGGCATAACCTACGGAGAGACGGCATCGTCACAGCATTAATCTTTCTTCTGTAAAACCCACGTCTCACTACCATAGTACAGCAACAGTACCACACTACATTGTGTACGGCCACTGTTACAAAACGTATAGTTGCCGCATTTTCCAGCCAGCGTTTTCTAAATCTATTTTTTTATTTTGATTCTTTATTATATAACGCAAAAAGATAGATATTGAAACACTTATTCACTTCCAATAGCTATATTTCTTACAATAATGTTATTTACAATCTACTATACTCCGCACTCTCATCAAAAACATTTTCCCGCGCGCGTCATTCCTTTCCCGCCAAGCCCCTCCCCGACCGCTCGGCGACGCTACCCGAGAGTTGCCGACGAGCCGGTGGCGCGTAACAATTATTCTACCTACTAGACATTACTATGTATTTTGATTGTAATTTTAGTTTTGTCTATTTTCATTTTTAATATTCCATTTAATTTTCCCCATGGCATATGGGGAAAATTAAATGGAATATTAAAAATTGCACATGATAGATGTTATATCACAACACATATACATTCTTTTAATTTTGTGAAATAATATTGCTTGACATGTAATTGATTTATTATGAATATATTATGATGAATTATTTAAAGTATTGTATCGTGAAAGAGTAAGGAAAAAAAAAACAAAAATATATTATACAAATATACTTTACCTTTATAATTTTGAAAAAAAAACATACAAAAATTTAAACACTATTTCTTATTTTTAACATACTTATTCGTCTGTCACAATAAAAACTGAATAAAACAATTTATAATCAACACAGGCTTATAATAAAACAGTACACAAACAGTTTGTACTTTACATCATTATTTAAAATTACATCATAAACGCTCATAATAATTATAATTAATTAAATTAAAATAATATGTCTATAACCTATTCAGGGAGCCTCGTGATAAAAGGTAAACAAACGAGAAAAAGGTTACTTTATAGGTCACGACTAATGGAGTAAATATATGTTAGAAAAATAACTATGGAATTAATACACTGATAGCACTGTAAATAATACTATGTAATAATGTCTATAGAACTTATATAACCCTTTAAGCTAATAAAAGTTTGAGAAACTTTATCTTCTTTGTTTACATTTTATCTCGCGCCCAAATTATTAGATTATAGTGAATGTATTGTTTGATAAGTTAATGTTAGTTTATCTGACAGATACAATAAAACTTATCTTTTATATAACGCTGCATCTGCTAAATTTAAATACTTAGCATTATTCAGCTCTTACAAAATAATTTAAAAAAAAATGTTTTATAATTTTTAAGAATTATTGTCATGCACATTATACATACATTGATATTTTTAAATCTTGAAAAAAGAGACTAAAGACATATACGATTTTAAATGTTTTTTCTAAGCTGCTCACAACATAATTAGAAAAAAAAACACAGAATAAAAAGTATTTAATAGAAAATATCTCGAACGCATACAATTTTTATAGCGAAATTAAAATAAAAAGAAATTTTCATAATATATCCGAAAAGTGTATACCAGCTTAGAAAAACATCGATCGCCATTTTTTATTTAATTTCAAACATAACTTTTACTACATTCACCTGCGGCCTCGTCCGCCTCGTCGGGACTGACCCGTGTGGGTTACACCGAACCGATAGGTAATATAGCCTATTTACATTCCACATTAAAGATATTTCTGAAGATAAAGTTTTAAAGATTTTTAATAGTAGGACATACTCGTACATATTATAAAGCAACTAAAAATACGTTAAATACTTTAGTGAACATAAAATCTAAGAAAAATCTTACAACTCAAGTGACAAAAAAAATAAAATAAAGAAAAACAAAAGAGGGTTGTATGACTGGCCGATTGACGTCATTTTGTGGATTTTTATAAAATATTTATTTTGACGCGACAATTATACACAAAAGTAAAACAAAACAAAATATAATTTAAAAGTAAGCTAAGCTAAATAACATTATCACAAAATATGAATAAACTAGCATTCTACTAAAGAATGATTTAAAAAAAGTAAATCGAGCACTTAAAAAAACTAAACAATCGCACCAAAAAACTAAAATTAATATTATAATTATTTGTAATTTGTACTGTTATACGTTATATATTATAATAAATTATTAGTAAGGTGAACACTAATGAAATTAAATCGATTTGTCAGTCGAGATTATTTGTAATTAGATAGGAATATCATCTAATGTCGAATGAAATATTGGGAAGTCGGGAACGGAAGTCTCGTAATGGGGAACGGATTGTCTTAACACTAGGTTCCCAGGTTTCTTCTGCCTAACCCGCCACTTACGGGATACAGAGTGAAGCAAAATTTTAGATATATAGCTTCACACTGTATCCCACACATGATAGATGTTGTGTTATTATATTTCTATATCACATGTACGTTCTTTTAATTTTGTGAAATAATATAACTTGACTTGTAATTGATATATTATGGTTAGAATTTAGATAGAAGTATGTTTGTTTTTCTTTAATTCATAAATTTTATAAAGAATACAGAACATTAAAATCTTAAAATAACATAATTGAAGTATTATTAATTATTATAAACCAAATATTACCAGTGCCTTAAAAAAGTTATTATACATTATAAGTCTTTGGAACGAAGAGGAATAAATTAAATGTTTTATTTTCACGCAGTATCCCATATATGTATATCAGGGTACGTAAAGTACAGAGTGTCTCAACACTAGGTTACTATTGAGACACTCTGATTATAACTCTCCGCTCATTTTAGTAGACATAGCTTGTTTTAACGGAACGCACGAACGCCGCCCATTGTCTACCAAAGCAACAAATGAAAATAATTTAAAAATTTCTCCGACTAGGGATAGAATCCACAAACATCACGAACTCGTTTGTAGCAAAACAGAACGCAGCGTTGAGTTCCGATAATTAACTAAATGAAAGTGAAAAACAGTGGTTAAAACCTTGGATCCTCCTCCAGCCCAACGTAGGGTGCGCGAAAGCGATATTGTGTAAAGTAAAAAACAAGGAATAATAAGGAATGATACTATTTATCTTTACGAAGTTAAAAGTAAAACATTAATAACGTCATTTTTTGTTGCAATATAAAAACAGAGTTTGCCTTATAACCTTTCTTTTTATAAATTAAATGTTTTATTGTATTGAAAAAAAAATGTACTGGTCTCTCGTCAATACAAATTGTCATGTTATAAACCTCGGTGTTGTCGCCATTTCCTTCGACGTAAGCAATATGTTCAATGCATATTTAACATAAACTTAGTCATAAAGTTATAGTTTTGTCTTTTATTAAAAATGTTTATAACGTTTTTAGAAAATGCATAAAAAGATTGTCTAGTCCCGCTACGTTATGTTTTTATAAATTTCCTAAAAATATGGTTTCTGTGTTTAATGTGACTTGACAATTGTAAAAATGTTTTGTAAAAATGGGCACAATTTTTGGAATTCTCATTCTCAATGTATAATGTAATGTTGTTATATAGACATTTAAAATGTTATTTTGCTATTGTACAAAATGTATCCGATCCTGGTCGCAAGTTGTTATTAATCTAGTCACATATAAGTGGCAGCCAGTGTCTCGGAGCGCTATCTGCGGCGGCTGCGGCTCGCGTTCCTTTGCGCGCCTGAAACGTACAAATACTTTATGTATATACTCATTTTATTTACTTAATATTTACAATTTCTTTTAATGAGTTACATTAGTAGTATTTTACTCAAATTGATTGTAATTCATTACAAAGTAAATTCGTTTAGATCAAATAAATAGTACAAGCATACTTTCTGTCTGTGTGACTGCACGAGTCGCTCGTCGCTTCTTGTCTCCGACAGCTGCTAATGTAAAATAACAAGATATTATTGTTAATATTAAATAATCTATACTTATAAGCCTTATGAGGCCAGTCGTGGCGCAGTGGCACGAAGTGCGACTATAAAATCGACTGGTTGTGGGTTCGATCCCCACTCGAGGAGATGAAATATTTATTTAAATTTATATTTCCATTTCTTCGCTCTGGTGTCGAGTTTAAGGGCGGCGTTGAGTTCTGCCACTCAACACGAAATGCCTCCGGAATTCGGCAGAAAGTGGGGAACGGAATGTCTTAACACAAGGTTCCCTCTGCCTACCTTGCTGTGTGCGGGATACAGCGTGAAGCTATACTTATAATAAAATCGTAACAAATCGGTGTCTTTACATGGAAGATATAAAAGAAAAAATGTTATTGGTGGCATTTAATAATGTAAAAGAACCAAATCCAATGATATTTATTAATTTGCCTGTTTATCTGAGACTTAGTGCGCGCTAATCTCAGAAACGTTTGTAAAAATGTCCCTACAGACATGCTAGCAACAAAAATAAATTGTTGTATTATATCTATATAAATTACTTATTCAATATATTTTTGCTGTTAAAAAAGGTTTAATTTACAAATTGTTAAATATCTTATTTAAGGTTACAAAATTCAAAGCTTTCATGGCAGCAAATGCCATTTAGTGCGGCTACAATACATCTCTGTATTGTCCTTGTGGTTATTTATAGTTATGGTATCTTAAAGAGTTGACGAAGAGACAAAAAGAAAGATATTACACGAAAAGTTTCACTATTTACTCCAAGATTATCTATTACAATATCAGTTATTTCAACTTCAAAAATCCCGCTTGTAAATAGATTTTCTTCTGCAATCTTATCATCGACTAAAGAGGGTAACATAAATAAGTTGTAACAAGCATATAAACATTTCGACGTAGCTCGATGAAAACGTATGGCTTCGTTGGTCAGAGCGCTTGGACAATTTATAAGAGGCTCGGGTTCAAATCACCATAATATTTTATACATATATTAACTTTCTCTTCCCATATCAAACTAAGTAAAATTTTTAGTTTTAACTTTTGAAATAAATCGTTTCATATATCACTGTCTTGATTATCATTGATTTCATTTTCGTGTTCAAATTTATTATATCTCTATTTTATTTATTATTTTTCCAATTTTTTCTTTTTCATTATTTCTGGACTCCGATAATAATTCAACATTTTCTATAATTTATTTCGTTATTTTTATTTATTTTATTTAATTACTTTATCTATATTATTTAATTATTATTTTTTGTTATTCACTGAATTTGCTTTTATTTCTTATTTTTTGTTGTCGTTACTTCTGCATAAGATCTTGACCAAATCTATCTGGGGCCTTACTCTTGACGCCAATATCCAATGATCAATCCTCAATAATTGTCATTTCGCACTCTTGAAAGCAATCAATTGCTAAGTCCACTACCGCCCGCTAGTTGACGGTTGCGTTAACTAAAAATTATTGTAGAATTCGTTAGAATTGTGATATTTGGTACTCTTGACGCGTTTTTGACAGCCAACAT
>JAAIXJ010000147.1:160948-210368 GCA_013403705.1 Heliconius hermathena | reverse complement strand
ATAAGCACTAAACGTGCCATTTTATTGCCGTTTTCACGAGAAAAATAACAAATCAATTTCTAAAAATGTACACTTTAGTTATTGCGTAAATTCCAATTCCACTTACAGCATTGCTGTAAAGTTGGCTGTCAAAAACGCGTCAAGAGTACCAAATATCACAATTCTAACGAATTTTACAATAATGTTTAGTTAACGCAACCGTCACCTAGCGGGCGGTAGTGGACTTAGCAATTGATTGCTTTCAAGAGTGCGAAATTACATTTATTGACGATTGATCATTGGAAATTGGCGTCAAGAGTAAGGCCCCTGATCTGGGTATTTGAAGATAAACATTGGTTATTCACATTCAGGATTGAAAAAGATTTTTCTGTCATAATGGAGGGGGACTTGGAGGAACATAAATAGTTAAAGATTTTTTATATATACAACAAAATTATCCCATCTGCTTTAGGATACGTTTTTTTTTATGTAAATAGGACAAGTCTTAGCCATTGCCGTGTGATTTCCCCTACATTTATTACAATAAAAGGGCGCTCACACTTCTTATGATTTTATACGCATTTGGGACAGATGATTTTATTTCTTCTTCTGTACGCCCTTATTACGCCATATACATGATTCATTTTATATTTTTATAATAATTATAGCCCATTTCATTGAAATACTTGCAGTTCATTAATTTGCCTGCACTCTACTTTATCCAACTGGATCAACACTTTATATGAGCTAAAGTATTTGACACAATGTTGTACAACATTCGATATTTTGTTCAACTCTTAATAATTCCACAAATTTAGTTAATTTATTTTTTGTTTGGGAAGTGGCTCCTTACAAACAATACAAACTTCACTTTTCTATTGTTCTGCTTCCATCTCATTCCTTGCACCAAAACTCCCCGTCAAAGCAAAATGTTCGCCTTTTCTTTGTACACAACTTCTTCTGCAGCACTCACCTGTTACTTGGCTTACTGGTGTCTTGCAAGCACTCATCTTACCCCAATAAATCCTCCAACTCACAAGATTCCAATTCCTCTGCTTCATTTGACACAATTAAAATCTATGTTTCCATGAAAATATTACATTCCCCTGCATAAGAATAAACCTGGAACAATGGAACGCAACCTCATCGTATGGCCGCCAAGCTGCCACTTCCGCCACTAAGCATAACACATATTCTCGTCGTTACTTATACAGATGGAAGTCAAAAATACAGAGATAACTATTATACAGATGGAAGAGTCTGCGCTCCTTTTCCGGGAGCAGCATAAAGAAAAAAATATTTCAAACAAAAAATAATTACGTAAGATAATGACGTAGGATTTTTTTTCATTTCACGATGTTTATCCATACTGTATTTCGTGTGACGCAGTTACGCATAGATACCAATAACATAAACACATACTATTACAAAAATACTACTAAAGGTTAAACAACTTTGAACTTTGTCGTCAATACCTAAGACTTTATTTCGGAATGAGGCGTATGCGGCGGTTTCCCTTTGATAGATTTATGTGTGTGTGCGTCGTTCTTGACAAATGGCGTTTTATTTACAACGATAATTTTATTATTTATTTTGTTTGAAAAAATCACTTTTTAATTTTTGGCAAAATCTCTTTTGCTTTAATTGTATTTGGCTTTTATAAAGTAGTAAAAATTGTGGTTTCATTTAAAGAAGTGATGACAAAAACACTGTATAAATTAGTCAAATCAAAGAATCCTTTTCTGTTTCGCAATTCACTCGCTGACGTCACTGACACGTGAGACCAAATAAATAAACAATAAGTTCAACTAACCTTCGGGCGGCGGCTCTACGGTCTCTGCTTTCCTCTTACGACCTCGTTTTACATCGTTCGTTGCACCTTTTTGTTCTTCTACAATTGTTACCTGAACAAAAAATATTCCAAAATATTTTTAAAAGTATTTTTCATATATTTACTAAATTATAGTTCCTTAACTTCAAGTTTTATCCCGCATATAGTCCTAGTCAGACTCGCAACCGTCGCGCTTACGGGAAGGCCCCATTCATTCCATTTTTCTTTACTTTTTAAATATTAAATTGAATAGGAAGAAATAATAACTGACCTTCCGTCCTCTAGTTGGTTTAACTTCTCCTTCCTTTACAGCGTTTCTTGTTTTTCTGACTTCATTAGTATTGGTTATTTGTTTCTTTCCTTTACTTTTCCCTTCAATTTGTTTATTTTCTCCATTAGTATCTTTTTTCACGCCTCGTCTGGTTTTTGGTGGCACTTTTTCAACACTTTTAATACCACTTGCCTTAATTTTTTCTTTTAATGTAACTTGTTTCTCATCCTTAGCTATATTATTTTTAGCACTGCGTCCTCTAGTTGTCTTCTTAGTATCAACGCTTTCTTCTACTTCTGTCTTCTGCCGAGTTCGTCTAGAACTTTTATTAGGAGCTTCATTTTCTTTGCCATTAGTGTCTATAACTTGTTTAGTTATTTTATTTGGAAGTTTATCTTTGATTGTTTCTACATTACATTGAGTTTCGGTTATCGCTCGAGTTTTACGACCTTTAGTGCTGGCTTCTGCTTCTTTAGTTTTGCTTTCTGTTATATTTTTTCGACCTCTTTTAACTGGTTTCTGTATCACCTCATCTATGATTTCAGTTTTTCTTCCTCGTTTTCGAATTCCTTCCTCACGTAATGACTCATTTTTTTCTGCATTTTTATCACTAATAGTATTGTTAATGATTTTTCTAGGTCTCGTTTTGACTTCTTTGACTTCTACTGTTTTCTTTTTTTTCCTATTTCTGGTAGACCTCGGATTTAATTGCGAAGATGATTTGGTGATGTCTAAACTAATTTCCTTTGCTCTAGTTATTTTGGGCGTGGCTACTGTGGATTGAACTTGACGCTTTTGTCTCGTAGAGTTTGTTTTTATTGAACTCTTTTTAACATCAACGATAACTTTTTCTTCTTTCGGAGTGGGTTTTGGCATAAGTGCTGGAGGTTTTTTTTTTACAATTATAGATGACCGTCGTTTTTTAGTGTTTATCTTTCGATCCGGTGGAGGGCTTGAAATAGGCTTGCGACGAGTTCTTCTAGGTTCCGAAGCTTCCACTGTCACAATCTCTATTACTTTTCCCCTACGATTATTAGGTTTAAGGTCAGGCGAGTTGTGATGCGGTTCCAAACGCTGTATAGGTGAAACTCGTCCTAATTCTCGAGCACCAATAGTGTCATTGGCTACCGTGCCACCACCTTTAACAGGTGTAGAATGTAAGACACGACGTTTTTTGATAGGTAATTTATGAGCGCTGTATAGTTCTGATACAGTTTTATTGACAGTCAGTGATTCCTGAGCGATTAAAATATTATTTCGCACCCTGGTTGTTCTCAAAGGGGAACTCCCCGCTATAGTGTCAGTAGATAACTTTTCCAATTCACGGGTTAAATTGGATTTAGTAACTGATTTTTTAGGTGTCGGCTTGTTATAGGTGCGCTTCCTTAATTCATTCTCAAGCCATTCCTCCACGTTGTTGGTAATAGGGCCAATGGAGTAGTGTAATGACTTTGCATTGCGAGCTGGTTTAGTATGCTTGCTAACTTTACTAAAACTTTTTGCTTTTTTATAGGAGCGGACACGCGGTTTGCCCACTAGTAGGTCAAATGTACTGTCCAAATTCGAAGGCTCATAGAACAGCTCCTCGACGCCACTGAGATCACTCAAGTTATTTCTTTCTTCTTGGTTTCTATATAACTCTTTAACACCTCTCACTTCAGTCAAGTCGTTACGCGGCGAATTTACTTTCAAAATATTTTTAACTCCAGAAACGTTGCCCAAGTCGTTACGAGGACTACTTCTGAACAAGTTCTTGACGCCTCTTATATCTTCTAACGTATTTTTGGGAGATTTGCTCTTGTTGCCTTGGAACAGCGACCTGACTCCCCAAACCTGTCTCAAGTCGTTATTCGGCGACGCGGCGAACACTTCCTTAACTCTGACATTACTTAGACGATTTACAGGTGACTTTCCGAATATTTTCTTCACCCCTGACACGTTAGTCAGATCGTTCCTTACAGAGTTTCTTTTACGAGGTGTTCGTAGTAACGCTTTAACTCCTCTCACGTTACGTAAATCATTTTCTGGAGTGTCTTTTCTGAATAATCGTCTTATACCGCTCAGATTGGGACTGTTTCCGCCAGAGCTTATTGGGCTAACAAAAACTTCCGGCGTAAAAGCTTCAGTGTCATTTAACAGGGAATTATCCGGTGTCCTTCCAGTCAGAGCGGTCGTGTTCCTTTTATGTTTCAAAGGCGCCACTTCATCATCTTCAAACAATTCTTTTCTAGAAAATTCTATCATACTTCGCGATAATTTCCTTTTCACGGGACTGTTGAACAGCTGCTTGACGAGGTCAGACTCGTTGAGGTCGTCGATAATAGAACGTTTGGATGTAGGCTTCTTGGCCGTAGAATGTTTATTTTTGACACCCTCTTGCACCAATTTCACTGCACTTTTGGGAGTAACGATCTCTTCATCTTGAGATATTTGGTTATATTGTGGTGGAGAGGATTTTCTGGCTCTCTGCGACCTGCGACTGATCATACCTAGCGACCGAGATTTCATACTTAATTTGGGCTTCTTATTGCTAGATGCAGCTGTAGGTAAAGTTTTCCTCTTTCCCCGTATGGAAGAACTTTGGTTTAGCAGACGTTGTATACAGAGTATGGGTGTACGGGAGCCGGACCCGGAACTGTCCGCGTCTGCCTTACTACGAGAGGTCCGCGGGGAATCAACGGATTTTACTAACAGGGAATCTCCGGCACCGTCCTCTATAAAAAGTACATCACTATCTTTCTCGGACAGCTGTTTACTCCCTGTAGGCGACAGATCTAAACTATTTAAAGTTTTAGATTTACTATATGGTGTGCTGGATCCCGCCAGAGTATAAGATCTAGTTTTCCTTTCATTTTGTGGAGTATCGAACTTCAATGAAGCACTATTCGAATCCATTGAATTATACATAGTTGATGCAGATTCATTTGAATTTATAGACACTAAATCCACTATGGAGTACGATTCTATATTCCGAGACGTTGTCGGACTCAACGTTCTCGTTTTCCGAGTCGAAGTCACCGTGTTAAAGCTCTGTTCCGACATTGTCTTCGTAGACCTGCGAGAGTACCTCGACGAGTCCGAATCGGTATGTTCCAACGCTTTTTGCACTATCAGACTTCCGCGCAAGGATTTCCTCGCTGGTGAAGACTCACTGATCACTGTACTCATTTCTGACTGTACAGGAGAATGTGTATACGTAGTTCCAAGGGACCTCTCTAATATCTTACTGCTTCTTGAATGTATAGATTTCCTCGGAGACGGCGATGTATCTGTATAATGTAAAGTCATGTCATCATCTGAAGCGGAGTTGTAGCTAAATTCCTGCGTCAACATGACGTCAGACGAATGTTCCTGCCCATCGTCTTGTAAGTTACTCAAGTCGAACTTAATGGATTCCGTTTTTCTGTTAAGTTTCTTTGCAGGATCTTTTAGTGATGACTTCTTTGGACTCAACAGGCTTGGGGACTTAACGGCAGAGTGGCGTCCAGAGCGCCTTGTGGCAGCGCGAGGCGTGTCTGAGTCGGTTATTTCAAGTATCGACGCCTGAAATAAATACATAATTTGTACACTTAGAATATTTATGTCACGTCACTATTTTTTTTTTATTTTTTAATGACCATTAAGTAAAATTATAAATAAAATTAAGGTTCTTTCAACATCAAAATCTTTGAAATGACCAAGATATTGAAAACTACCATACTTTAGTATTATACGTACAATGCTTTATCACAGGAAATAAGTACTAAATCAACTTATCATACTACTACTAGATTAATTAAGTAAGTATGACAATCAAAAATAAATCGTATCGTAACTCGTAAATTCAATGTAACAATGCTAAAATAATAATAAAAATCAATACAATTCTCAAAAAAATAATCTATAATCTTTGTTCATTCATTAATTTTAATAAGGGAAACAAACAGAATATAACGTTCATAAACATTAGAAATTTTATAAAATAATATACAGTTCAGTGTGACTGTAAATCGACTGGGTGTAGATCCGATCCCCACTCGAGGATATCAAATATTTATTTTTATTTCTTCGCGTACCAGACGCGTGGTTGAGTTCCGCCACTCAAAACATATTGCCTCCAGAACTAGGCGGAAAGTGGGGTACGGAGTGTCTTCACACTAGGTTCCCTCTGCCTACTCTGCTGTGTGCGAGATATATACGTGAAGCTGATTTTGATTTTTTTAAATACACATTTCAATTATAATAAGTTTTCACTTAAAAAGTGCAAAAAAATCGTAAAAAAGCAAAATCTTAGCCACTTAAAAATATAATAAACAACTAAATTTCATAATTTAAAAAAACTTACTGTTTTACTAACTTCACTATTCCTTAAGCTGTATGCACTAGTTCTCTTCGGCGTAACACCTATAACACCCTTCGAGATTTTGCGAGTACTTGCCGTGGTTTTAGGGGTTTTTGGGTTTTTCGGGGTTTTAGGAGTCTTCCGTACAGGACTAGGCCTCTTCGGTACAAAACCAGGTTTAGAAGGCGTTTGCTTGCCCTTGGACGTGTGCCCCGTCATCAGCATGATGGCTGCTTGCTTTGTATGATCTAGCGATGATAACACAAAATCTTTTATCACTCGCAAATAATGGAGAAACATATTTAAAACATAAAACAATATAACCACGATATCATTCGCGACGCGATTCAGCTCTGTAATGGTTAAACTAACAGTCATTTGTAAGTGCAACAGTTAGTCGAAATCAGTTTTTCAGTAAAGACCGTGACTGCATTACGTCATTGCACAATTTTATTATTCAAGTTCTAAGTAACTTGAAATGTTACATTATTATTATAAGTAAATCAGTTCAATAATTAAGGCTACAAAACAAAATACGTTCGATTGCAGTTTGAGAAAGTGATGCTAAGGCAGTATAATTACTTATTTGTAATAAATAAAGTAAAATAAATTACAAAATATCGCTCAGCGGCAGTATATATCGTGTAGTCTCGTGCAGGTTTTGTTAACGCGAGGTTAATAACCGTTGATAGAACCGACGATTAAACATTTTTTATTACTTTGACTAAGCGTTTGCCTTCGAATTTGACTTTAACTTGAAATATTTATTTATTTATTTATTGTTTTTTTTTGCTTCACGCTGTATCGCTCACAGACCAAGGTCAACAGAAAGAAGCTAATGTCAAAACACATTTCACGCTGAACGTCTAGATTCCAGAGCGAGAAATGAAAATAATTAATTCTTTTGGTTGGGAATTGAACCCACAACGCTCGCGTTTACAATCACCATTGTGTCGCTGCGACAAAATGTCCTATTTTCTTTAAATTTAAAATTATAACTTAATGTTTAAATTATTTTCCTTCTTAAAATCTTTAATTTCGTTAAACAATACTATCAAGTTATTGACATTGGGGTTTTTAATTTTCCTTTTTTTTATTATAATCGAATATTATTCAAAGTGTGACAAAGGAGTCATGATAATAAGTGAGAATGGTCCGAACACAAAAGAAGTTTCACATTAGAATACGTCCCTTCACTTCTTTCACTGTACTTACAGCGCTCGGTCAAATTCACTCAATGAACGTATATGTTGATTTATAGTACTAACGAGCGATGATGTACATTTGTTATTCAATTAAAGTATAATAACAATAGTTGACAAAATAATTGTAAGTCTCGGAGAATGACGAAACACCGTTCCGTTGCATAAGTTGCAGTGCTGCTGTCGGTACACCGACGTGACCGAATGATAATGACTCTTTTTTTTCTTTTTTATTTAGTTGCTAAACAATATAACTTTCATGTCATGAAAGAAGATACTAATTTTCTCAAATGATATTGATAATATTTAAATTTTTAATTGAGTAGTCCGCTCGACGAGTGTTTAGTTATCACGTAACAGTGAATATAGTATAGTTATGTAGGGTCAAGGACAGCCCGCACACACCACAGCATCTACCGCACGTAGCGGAGCGCGGAGAGTGCGGACACTCACCTATTTTCGACGGAGCTTGTATCTTGGTGATGTTGACGGCCCCGCGGAGCAGAGACACGCGTAATGGCTGAGACTTACTGCTGCTGCTAAGGATAATAAAGAAAGTTAATAAATATGAATACACGGTGGAAGCGTCAGCGCTCCTTTTACGTGATTTATGTGTGCGTGCGTCGTTCTTGACAAATGGTGTTTTATTTTACAATGATAATTTTATTATTTACTAGCGGCCTGCTCGCGGCTTTGCCCGCTTGAATTACATGATTATACATTTAAGAAATATAGATATTACAAACAGCCTTAATTATTAATTAATTGATTTGGATAAGTATTCACGATATTCTTNTAAGTACCGATTAAAATTTGTACCTAATGGTTCTTTTCTGTGACACAAATACAATAAGTATTCAATTTTTGAAAAATAATTTTGGAATTTTCCTTTATTTTCCTTTTTAGTTTTAACTTCTTAACAAATTTCGTAATTGTATATGAACGGGAAGTACCCTATAGTTATGATAGAAAATGCGACAAAAAACAAAGCATAAACCCTCATATTTCATCGTCGATTGATTGCGATGATTTAGAACAGTGATTCTCAACCTTTTTTTGTTGCGGCACATATTTAACGATTTCAAAATTTTACTACAACTTACTGCATAAATAATTTATGACAAAAAATTTAAATATACGAATTTATTTTTTTGTGGATTTAAATATATATTAATGTTAAAAATATTTTTCTTTTTAAATGATATAATTTAATTATATTAACATTATTTTATTATATATTTGCAAAATTTGGCGGCACACTTTTGAAATTTGGCGGCACACAAAAGTGCCGCGGCACAATCAATCAATCAATTCTAAATAGAAGATAGATTATTTTTATTTTTTTCAAATATAAATATCTTTAAAACTTTAGGTACATTATTTTTTGATAGTGTAGCGGTAACCTTTCCAAACTATTTTTTTTATGCACAGCGCCATCTATTTAAGATAATATAAAATTAAGGACAGTTTAAAAATGCTGTTTTTATGTTAAATTTCACCTAACATAAAATTATATTAACCGAAAACGATGTTGTGCTAAAGTATTCAAATTATTGATACTCCTTCCATCGTAATTAGTGTTTAACTCCACAGAACGTTTTTTTGCGTTATCAAGATTCGTTAGTACCTACTATTTGTTGTCAATAGACAGCGTTATTTGTATCGATTTTTTAGTATCTCAAATATAAACTTCTTGAAAATTTAAATACTTATATCTTTTGATAGAGTGAAGCGATTACAATGAAATAAACACTAAAAGCTACTTTGATTTATTTGTAATTTTTATGTATAAAAGTTGCTTAAATTTATTGTGTACTTTTTACGTGATACGTGTTGACATAAACAGATAAACAGACAAACAGACAAAAATTCCAAAAATTTTGGAAATGGATTCTGTTAATTATCCTTTAACACCCTGGCTATTTTTATTAAATATTTTCAATTTACAGAAACGACTTTTCTACAGATTTATTACAAGTATAGATTTTGTTTGAAAAAAATACTTTTTCATTTTTGGGAAAAACATTTTTTTTTAATTGTATTAGACTTTTATAGAGTAGTTGAAACTGTGGTTTCATTTAAAGTGGTGCTGACAAGAACAAAAAAACACGAAATCTACAAAAATATATGTACACAGTACATAACTACAAAAAACGAATAAACTAGGTTTACTCTTTAAGCCGACTATAAAATATTTGTCCAGCTATGCCACGCTTTGGCTCTTCACCAATATAAAATATGAACAAACAGGAGTCTTACCGAGACAGAGCGGAGCGCCGCCTGCGCGCGGCCGCGGCCGCTGCGGGCGCTGCAACACCACACACTCATGTACTACACAGCATTGCGTGTTGACACCACAGATATCAATGTAAATAAATATTTCATTTCCTCGAGTGAGGATTGAACCCACGACCGACCGGGCTCACTAATACTAAAGTAGTTCATGTTCTATTTACTAAATATATCTATACTTATATTATAAAACTAAATTATTTGTTTGGTTGACTATTCCATTCCAGTGAAAGTTATTTCAAACCCTTGGAATGTGTCATGAGTCATACACAACTCATAGTTACTTCTATTTGACCACCGTACCACCACCACCACCATCATCACCATCACCACCGGAGCAGCGTTGAGTTCTGTGTTCCAATTGACACGCAATGTCTCCAACATTGGACAATGCTTTGGGAACAGAGTGTCTTAACACTAGATTCCCTCTGCCGACTCTGCTATATGCGGGACAGTTTGAAGAATAAATATTACCACTTTTGTCATTGGTCTCCCGTCGTTGAGGTTGAACAATCGCTACTTGCTTTCCGCTTGAACCTAAAAATAATTATTATTGTTAACAAATATTTGTTTTATGTATATGAACTAAAATATGTATTTTTGATATAATATTTTTTTATATATATAAAATTTAAAATTTTATATATAAATCAAAAATAATATATAAAATATTTAAAAGAGAATAAATGAAATTCAAACAACAACTGAAGAGAAGAGAAGAGAATGATTCCTCTAAACTAAACATAAACATAATAATCATATATGTAACTGGGACAACCTAGTATGTTTATTTAAAAACATATTGAGTGAGTTGTAATAAATCATCATATTAAGTCCCTTTAACGCTTTTTGGTAACAGCATATGTAAAAGAATAAGTAAATAACTCGACAAAAAATATTCTGTTTTTATTTTTTTCCTATCTTTAAAAACGACAGTGATATTAAACATTACAATGCGGCCTCATCTTTTACTCGGCAGCATCTCATACTTTGGTTGTTTCGCTATAAATTCATTTGTTTTTTATAATAAATCAATAAAATGGTTAAGAAATATTGAGGATTGGAATTGGTACAAATATATATATAATAGTATTATATATATTTGTACCAATTCCAGTATAAAATTCATCTCATTATGTTTTTTTAGAACATTATAAAACTTTAAATAGTCCCTCTAACACTACGGTTGAGTGATGACTAAACAAGATTTCTTCCATAATATCTGGTTAAAACATTTCACTGAGGCCATCATGTCGCAGTTGAACAACATCAGACTGGAAAGGTAATGATTGTAGGTTCAATTCTTACTTGGATTAATGAATTATTTTGCACGGCGTTGAGTTCCACCAATTAATTTTCAGTTTCCCGTCTCAAGACGAAAGCAACATTTTATGTAGAAATAATTGTTAGGTTACTCACGCTCACAATGATAAAAAATAAACGTACAAAAAATATGTAATCAAAAAAAGAAGGGAAAACATTACAAGCAGAGCATGTCGTGCCAGGAAATAATAAACGAAATATCAACATACAATACACACCTGGCATAGAGGCGCGTTGTTCTGGCACTAGCACGTTGTGTACCGCAGGGTGCGAGCGGCGTTGAGCACCGCGCGCCCCCGACACCGCACGACGAACTAAGGCTGTTAATCATTTAAATTAACAGACAGAAGAAAACATACGACATAACAAAGAATTATTTTTTCGTAATAAAAAATGTTTTCTTGCTTCACACTATACAGTGTTTTTGTCATCACCACTTTAAATAAAACTATAGTTTTAACTACTCTATAAAAACCTAATACAATTAAAACAAAAGAGATTTTTCCAAAAATGAAGTGATTTTTTTCAAACAAAATAATTAATAAAATTATCGTTGTAAAATTAAACGCCATTTGTTAAGAATGACGGACACAGCAATAAATATTAGCAATAAATTTATATTGCAATAGCAATATCTAAAATGTATTAGTCTTTTATAGAGTAGATAAAGTTGTGTTTTCATTTAAAATGGTGTAGATTAAAGCACTCTGTATATTGTTGGTTAAAGTCAATGATAATTATATTCATACCCGGCTGCGGAGCCAAAGGTCTCGGCCTGTTTGGCTCATTGTACTCCCACCGCAGTGTCCGTCCACCGATGATTACTTCGTCTTTGTGTCGCAGCGCCGCCACACTGACTGGCGCGCCGTTGACCAGTGTCTCACCCACCGAGACACTCCGCACTACTGTCTGCAACAAAATAGAAATTAAATTAATTAGTTAACTTACTTAAGCAATAATCATATATTGAGCCATTTCTTAAGTTTTATTAGCTTACACTGTATTGTAAGCATATAGCATATATAATAACGGTAGACACAAAACTTAATGTTAAGAAATTCCATCCTCTACTCATTACCCATTATATGTGACACTTAACACTCAATATTTCGAAAATTGGACTATGTGGGGAGGGATTGGAGTGTCTTAATACTAGATTACCTCTTCATACCTTGCTATAGATGGAAAGCTAAAAAGAAAACATACAATTATCTTACTTGATTGGTATGAACTACAACGGTGGCATGATGTGGGCTGACAGTGGGCAACATGACCCGAATGTCGCAAACAGGGTCACTGCCGATCGTCGCTAGGCCCTCCTCCAGTGGAAACGCCTTCACATCCCGCCCTAACCGATCTAATACGACTAAACGGCCGCCAGACATTGCTGATAACCAAAAAATAAATATTGAAACTATTACAAGCCTAAAAGCTTAAAAGTTAAGTTAGTTAATTTGCATGAATGTAGAATCCTTTTGCACATTATAATCAGTTTGTAGTAATCTAATGAATACCATAAAATAAATCTACAATAGAGGATAGAGGCAGTCGTGGCACGGCGGCACAAAGTGGAAATGAAATATTTATTTAAATTTATATTTCCATTTCTTCCTTCTGGTGTCGAGGCAAAGCGCGGCGTTGATTACCTCCAGAATTCGGCGGAAAATAGGAAACGGCGTGTCTTAAGACAAGGTTCCCTCTGTCTACCCTGTTGTGTGCGAGATACAGCGTGAAGCTGATTTTTTTTTTAATTTATTACAATATGGTTAATCTTTTACGGACCTAACGCAAAACATGTTATGTTGTTATTGTTAATAGTTAGGAATACTACTGGTTAACAAAATATAGTAATAAAAAAGGTGCTTACTAACTTTGAATGATCTACCTACCCTTATTCTAAAACCATATTGATTTTGATTCTATCAGGTTCCTCTTTTGTGTTGGAACTTACTATACATAAAATTGAGTGAATTTTTGTTTGTTTGAGTGACGTTTTAAATAACGTGAAGATCGTGTGAAAGTGATCCTGATAAATGTTACATTTTAATTAGGTTTTCTTTTATACTCTGTAGACTCGACGTGTTATGATAACCTGTCACGGTATTATTTCCCGCCACTTTTAATTAACATTTTAATATTAATATTTTTTACAACAAAAAATTGATCACATCAGTTACAAAAGTAGCAATTTGTCATTAAATACTAAGAACACTGATATAGCGTCACTTAGTATTACATTCTTTACTTACCGATGTCAGAAGTTTGATATCATGATAAAACAACAAATACAACGAAATATATTCGTGTATCGCAACACAAATACCTAAATATGTTAGAAATTTGTAATCAAATTGCTCTCAACAAAACACGGCACATAAATGGCGTCAGTCGTGCTGTTTAACAGACATGCCATGAGCCAAACAAAAGCAAATCTAAACATGGCGTTTTTTTTAATGGCGGATATAAGGATTGCCAACCAAAAAACCAATCAAAATACAGTTATTTTTATTGTAATAATAATATATTACAATTATAAATTATTAGATTACTTAAAAAATCTACTTACGACTTTAATTAAACAAATTAATAATAAAGGAAATGCTTATATTATATTTTTATATAAACGTGCAGTGTATTATTATGAGTATAATATATTAAATAATGAATAATTTTTGTATAACAAAACAATAAAACTGTTTTTATTTGCGTAAGCAGCTAACGGCATTCTTTCAGCACCTCCCTCTCTATATGGCATAATGATCTGTGGTTTTGTGCTGTAATAGCCAATAACATTCGCCTAGTTTTGAAAAAAAGCAATTAAATGAAATGACAGCGGCTGTCAGCTGCGTTCGTTCGATTTGAGACTTGAGTACTATTTAATATCTATCATTTATGTATAATTGTTATAATACTAAATTATTGTACAGTTTATGGATACATAAATATATGATTATTATAGACTACGAATTTTAAAATACTTCACGTTTGAAACAAAAAACGTCCTTAATTTAATTATACTAAAATACACAATACTGTTTGCTTATATTACTTATATTACATGGAAAAACTTGTACTTATATTGATATCTTAGCACAATTACATAATATCAATGTCAATACGTAAACAGTGATATATCTTAACAATGGATATCAATAGTGAACATAGTCAAAGTTACTGGTTTGTAGTGAGAGAAGATCAAAGCAATGTCATATTTAGTACTAATAATTGTACTATACAAAATCCTCAAAGTAAATGATTTTGAATATATTACTAACAAATTAGTAAATAGAAACGTACCTACCTATCTTGCCAAATCAGATTTTCTCCCAACCTCTAGCTGTATAGGTATATAGCAGGGTAGACAGAGAAAACCGGATGTTAAGGCACTCATATTTCGTATGCTGTATGCACCATCCAATTTTTAAGACATTGCATGTTAAATGAGGGAGGTCAACAAGGCACTTTTGTGCCAAGAGCAGAGAAATTAAATTAATTCATTCCGATGAAATGGAAGAAAAATCCAGAACCATCATATTGTTACAGTTAGATACAGTGCTGTAGTTCCGCTATTGCCTAACAATAAAAATTTGAATCTCCAAGTCCTATTATCTTCTTCCTATCGATCTTTCCTATTATGTTAATTATATAAAACTTCCAAATTGTTATAATTGTTGATTGCAGTTGCTGAGGAAGAAGCAAGGTACATTGCAGGTACAGCAGAACCTAGACAATACATTCAAGTTAACAATGTTGAACCTGGTCTTACTGCACCTATAGTAACGGCCACCCCCACAGTTATAACTACAGACTCTGTTCTATTACCACTCCATGACAATGAAAATGATGACAATAGAAATGAAAACTTTTGGGACAGAAATAAAACGAAACATTTCCTTACGCTTTGTCTCGACAAGAGGTTTAAATGTGTGAATAATGAAAAAATGATATGGGATGAAATAGCAATATTGATGGGAACCACACCAGATGAATGCGAAAAAAAGTATAAAAGTCTCAAAAGAACATACATAAGACTATTCAGAAAGAAAAGAATAGGTCGAAACATAAAATGGATTCACTATAATGCTTGTGAAGAGGTGTTCAAGGATTGTAAAGCTATGATTTCTGCCATTTTAGAGCCTTGGGAAGACACCAAGACTAGGAAATTACTAAGTCTGTACATTGAAAACATCAGTAAATTTCAAAATAACAATATGATTCACCAAAAAGATATTTGGAGAGATATAGCACTACAGTTAAATACATCTGATTACAATTGTTATCACAAGTTCAAAAATCTGAAAAGAACATATTTTAAATGGATAGAGAGGCATAGAGAAACTGGTAAACTAGTAAAATGGCCATATTATCAATATTTTGAACGAATATTTTATAATTATACACCTCATCTAAAATCTTGGGATAGACATAAAACACGTTTATTAATATCCACATATACAGCGATTGCTCACAAATTTAGAAATCCCAAGTATCAGAAAAAACAACTTTGGAAAGAAATATCACAAATTGTGGGGGAAAATGCAAAGGAATGTGACCGAAAGTTCAGAAATCTAAAGCAAACATATAATAGATTAAAAAAGAGACTGGGGGCAGAGAAGTCTTTGAGCAAATGGAGATACTACAAGGATTTTGTGGTCTTGTTTGAAAGTAAATTTCGATCAACTGTTGAAGAAACGCAAGAGAGACAATTACCAGAAGATTATGTTGACAAGTTGTTAGACTTTTGCGTTAAAAATAAAGCCAAATTTAGTCCTCTCTCAAGAAAAAAAATTTTATGGAAAGAAATTGGACCAAAAATAGGTCTTACTGCTGCAGAATGTGATAAAAAATTTAGAAATTTAAAGCAAACTTATATACGGCTATCAGAAAGAAAACAAGAAACTGGCACAGACATTGCCTGGCCATATTTCTCTTACTTTGAACAAATTTATCGCGATGAACAGTTGTATAGAAAACACTCTACTACTACAAATAATGCGGAAAAACTGAGCGTCTCGGAAGTTCGACAAATAATAACTAACATACAGACTAAGGAAACAGACAAATTTGAACAACTTGTAAGGGCTATAGAGGATTCAAATAAAATTCAAAGAGAAAGAAACAAAATATTACTTGCCCTATTAAATAAACATATTTAGGGAAATAGAGGCCATCTGACTGGAATATATGGAATACTTTTAGGTTGAGAGTTTTATTCCCACTCGAGGCTTCGGTATTAAGACAAGGCGAAGCATTGAATTCCACGTGGGGAATGGAGTGTTGTTACATTATATCACTTAACAACTTTCTTTTTGCCTACTCTGCTATATGCGGGATACAAAGCTAAAAAACGTATAGAGACTTAACTATTCCATAATGACTAATGTTTTTACTTTTTTGTAATTCTTAAAAGTTGACAATTGTCATTTTTACAAAGTATGTTGGCATTTCATACTTTTATTACATATTTTCATTGTATATAATCACCTAGTCTAGAGTCGATAGTATTACAAGCTGTTACAAATCTAATATACTAAAATGTAAAAGTGTATTATTTGCTCCTAAGATGTTCGTCGGTGCTTATAGCTTATAGGATTTGGGTGCTTATTATGTTTATTTGGGTGCTTATAACTTATAGACTATACCACTTAATGCGCGTACTCGTACTCGCAAGGAATGATAGTTTAATGTTTTTATTTTTCATCGAAAGTGATTTGCACATAATATTATAAGTTTTTGTTGTTGTGTTTGTAATTTCTTTAGACATTCTTCTTTTTAAATTAACGTTAAGAGGGTTTTTTAAAAGGACAGTCAGAAAGGCTACCGAAAGTAGATATTTTTTATAAAAATAAAATCAGCTTCACCGAATTTTTCGAGGCGTGTTGAGTGGCGGAACTCGACGCCGGGTTTTTGCCTTGATGCCAGAGCGAAAAAATGAAAATATTAATAAGTAACAATTCATTCCCTCCAGTGGGGTCACACCCTTGCGCCACGACGACATCAATATTTTTTATGGTTGTGTGATATGTCTGGGAACGGTGATTGTGCCGCTGGTGAAATATCTAAGTACTCATTTATGTTATTATTTTAATCAAGTTTTATTATAAGGTAACTATTTTTTGTCCAGTTTTAAACGGCAAGAGAAACAATTATTTGCTAACTTGCTTAACAAGCGAGGGCAGCAAACATTTATCTTTTTTAATATTGACTTTGTAAAAGGTACAATAGGTCTGTACAAAAAGTTTATTTCATACTCTACGAGTCTGTAGCAAATAAAGTGAATGATATTTTTTAGTCTGAGTGGGGTTGAGATAAAGTATATATTTTTAAATTATTGCGTATTTTCAATCTCAAAATAAAAGGTAAATTTATTACATACCTTTTTTAAGCTTCTCGCTGAATTCACCATGTAGCAGAGTAGCCATAGGGAGCCGGGCAAAGTGGGATGTGAAGTATCGTAACATCATTACGATACTTCACATCCCACTTTGCCCGCATGTAACAGAGTAGGTAAGGTAGAGGGAGCCTAATATCAAGACACTGCGCTTCCCACTTTCCGCCGAATTCTGGAGGCTTTGCGTGTTGAGTGAAGTGGGCATCGAACCTACAACCTATCGCGTCACACGCTTGTGCTCTTGCGCTACCACTGGCCCCTAGGGACTTTCTTAATCATTGTATTAATTTATTATAAAAATTATTTGAATTTATAGCGTCACCGCGAGAGTTAACCCTTTCACGACTACGAGGACACATTTGTCCGAAATGATAAAATTGAAGATAATCAGGAAAAAAGAAACAGATATGCGTTTTTTTTTGTCAGTTAGTTTCTAGAAGCACCTTTTTATTATTTGATTATATTTAATTAGCTATACAATCATCATACTTTAACTTATAATCATTGAAAAGAGGCCGTTTGCTCCGCGCAGAATTCCAATACTTTAGAAAAGGATTTCAAGGAGTAAAAGTGACGTTTAAGGTTTTATTTCCTATAATATTGATTCAATGGTAAGTATTTATTAAGTTTGTACACTTAAAATACAATTTTTTATGCTTTGTACTTGTACAAGTCGTCGTAAACTAAAAGGGACAACATTGTCCCTATGGTCTATGAGCTTAATATCTCCTATTTTGCACATAAATTTTGTTGCAAAAAAAGTCATTATTACCCTCAATTTTTTCTTTATATTATATTTTGAAAGGGACGTGGAATTTTTGAACTCAAGGAAGATGAAATTCGAAATATTTTAATGAGATTTAATAATTACTATGACGACAATTTGACGACTGCTTGACGAGGAAGATCAAAAACTATTGACACAGAATGATGACTAAGGTACGTGATGTAGAGATTGATGATACACCATTGCAACATCTAGAAATAAAAAGCAAATCACCTGAACTTTCAACTTCTGCAGTAAATCCTACCATAGTACCACAATGCAACAGTCAACCTAATCAGGCACGTAATCACGTGCAGTCAGAGAACATACATTGTAAATGTTTTTCCTAATGTAGAATATCAATTCAGAAAGGTACTATTGATATATTTGTTTCTACAAAAAAATATTTAAGTAATACTTTAGTTCAAATCATAGAGTCAGTTCAGATAATAGAACAAAATATCGCCTATAGAAACATACGTTGTAAAACGACGTAAAACTGTAGTCAGCAGAGAAAAATTATGTGTAATGTCCAAGAATAGTATATCACGTTATAGTAACAGTCTATCACATTAAAAATATGCGTGAAATTGACCTTATGAAGGAACATAATGTGCTAGGAACTAGATCGGAAATCTAAAATTAAGCATTATCTACGATTATTCTTTGATTTGTTTGATATGGCTGCCAATAACTCGTATACATATATTGTATACAAAGGTTTACAATGAAAAAAAAAATGGAAGGAAGTCTTTTGTCCAGTCTACAGCAAGGCAAAAAGCCTTAGGCAAGTCGAAGCTTGGAGTTTATTCAACGGCTTTACTACCAGAAACCTCTGTATCTATCCAAGAACATGTCTATGTTCTTATTTCAAAAATAAGTGTCGTACGAAAATCTACAAAACCACAGTTACTATTACAAGCAATGGATAAAGCCAGTGTCCGCAAGAGATGCGTAAATTGTGCCAAGAATAAGAAACCGTACAAATGATAGTTGTACTGATCTGTAAAGTTCATCTCTGCTATACAAATGAAAGAAATTATTTCGCTGACTTTCATAACCAGTATAATTTTACTATTTGAGTATTTAGGTAAAGTAGTATATTATTTCGTTGAAAAATAAGAATATGTGTAATAATCATAGCGATTTGTTTTATTAAAACCCCTACCTAATTTATAAATCATATAATTATAAAGATGATTTTTATGATAATAAGTAACCATAGGGACAGCCGTGTCCCATAAAAAAAACACAAAAACTAAAACTAACTTTAATATTTTTCTTTAAAAATATGTTTTTTAGATCTACGATACAACACCTCTCAAAACCTTATGGTCCTGAAAGGGTTAAACGAGCCAAGTATGATGGTATTGCAGCATTGCGTCACACGCTTAGCCATATTTTGCCGTGGAGGCCATACTTTAATGTTCAATATCTGTAATTTATAAAGACAGAAAAAAAATAAAAACTGATTTTTTTCTTGATTTACATATTTTTAGGGTTTACAAAACCCTAAAAATATGTAAATCAAGAACACTTTTTAAGTAAAAAAGGAACCCTTATAAGATCACTCTGATGTCTGTCTGTCTGTCAAGACCCTTTGTCTCAGGAACGCTTGAAGATTTGAAATTCAAATCATATACTCAGATCTACAGCCCCATGATTTCCAGATAAAAAACATATTTCTGTATTTACTTAGAAAATGATATAGCTGTTTATTTCGCAAAAAACGCGTATTTCAACACTATAAAGGGAATTAAAATTCAAAAGGTACTTCCGGGTGACCTAGAATTAAGAAATTTGGCAGCTAGCATCTACAGGTAGTACAAGTTCAGGGAAAAAATCTGAAAACTATACATTTGTGGTTGAATCCTAAAAAGTAATAGCCTTAAATAGCAAAAAACGCGTATTTCGACACTATAATGGGAATCAAAATTAAAAGAATACTTCAGGTTAACCTAGAATTATAAAATTTGTCAACTAGCATCTACAGGTAGTTTAAGGAAAAAATCCGAAAACTATTTTTTTTTTATATGGAAAAGGACAAGGTAAACGAGCGTGCGGATCACCTGATGGTAAGTGATTACCGCCGCCCACGACACCGTGCAACACCAGAGGAGCTACAGGTGCGTTGTTGGCCTTTAAGGTGGGTTGGGCGCCGGAGCCTGGCATTACCTAATGCGAAACTCAGTGGCATAAAGCCACTACTTAACGCCGGTTTTAAATGCCGGGGATGGTAATGATCCGGTCGAGTCTGCCCATGCGTGTTACTATTGCTGGCGACGTAACTCTAAAATACATAAATACGTGTTGGCATGAGGTTAAATCCTAAAAAAATATTAGCATTAATGGGCAAAAGTTGATATTAAAGCCTGAAGTCTGGCTAAGCTAAGTCTGAATTTCAAAAAAAGCTCGAGGCCTCCAATTTTTATGAAGAACCCTCGATGGGCGAGCTTGACTCGCGCTGGTCTCTTGTATTTTAATTTGGTCCATATCTGGCAATGGCAACTGTGAGGAAATCACATAAGTCTTAAATTTGCATTAGGTATATGTGCGACAAATGGACGAATAACTCAATATCCCGCCAACTCATTCCGATGATTCTTTTTTATTGGAAAGGATACACTTCAAGGATAGTCTAGTGAAAGTTTGGTTAGGTTCTGATTATGGGATCGGAACGGTACTCGCACTTGTCCGGTTTTTGTTTAAATACTCAGATAACAAAATTTGTTCTCTTCTTAGGCTTAAATATAGTTTTAATGGAAGGTTCTGTTGCCAGTTCTGTCTGTATCCAGCATCACATATGGAAGAAGTACTGGTTATCTTTGCAATGTGAGTGGTTTGTTGGTATTCTGACAAGGCTGGAAGAGAGCAGGCACCTTGTTTTGATGAAACCTATCAAAGCTCGTCCCCTTCAACGTCGTAGAGTTGGTGAGCTCTTTAAAATAAAGGAATGCCAACGATAGATAAATGTGTAGGATGGTGGTGAGATTTATATCGAAGTGTCTATTGGTATTATTATATTGTTAGAAATCGGAAGCGGTTATAGTTTTTAAAAAAACACGATAAAAACACACATCGTCCATATGTTTCTAAACTATTTGGAAAGGGATACTACGTAATTGCAATAAGTGATATGTATCACCTAATAACAATACTTCACACTAGTTTCCTTCCAATAGGGGCCGTTGCCTACAAACAACTGCCCCCGGTTGACACAATTCCACTGCTTTTATCATCTGTTTCACCTAAATCTACACTCTTTTACAGGAGTAGGCAAGCGTCCTCGCGCCTGCTCAGACCTGCCGCTGGGAGCGGCATAACCTCTAATTTACACTGGTAATTTACCTCTAATTGTGGAAACAATTTTTATTTTTATTTAGTATATGTATACAATTTACATGAATTGTTTTAACATTTAAATGATAGGAGTCTAAGTCACTCCTACGCTCAAACAGAGTTTAACAAGAGTCTCTTCNTCTGCCACTCAACACGCAATGCCTCCAGAATTCGGCAGAAAGTGGGGAACGGGAGTGTCTTAACACTAGGTTCCCTCTGCCTACCCTGCTGTGTGCGGGATACAGCGTGAAGCTGATTCAAAGTTTAGAGACTAACACAGATCTTTTCCTAATCACCCAGTACCGTGAGCTATATGACGTAGATTTATAAATACGGTGGTGTAACCAAGTCACCCTGACGCCCGTTAGTTAACGAGTCTAACACGAGTCTTTTCTAGGTACCCACATACAGGCACAAAATAACTTAATTTTACAAATTGAAAATTCAAATTCAATAAGGAGTCAAAATTATAAAAATTGTAAAGTATGGTTAACTTACTCTCAAAGCATCATGCACAGACCTGTATTTTCGCTCGGTCTAACCTGACAGTTGCTTATTATTTGTCCTCGATTCGATCCATTTTTCGAGTCTTTATGAAACCACAATAAAATTACTAAAACAATAAAAGTATTATTATAGTAAAGTAGTCCTTCTATTTTTTGATTATAATTTAAAACAGCAAAGTTTTCGATAAACCACCTGCACCACATGTTGCTTGCAGTAATTGCAAAAAATGTTTATAAGGTACGTTAAGGCGGTCGATAGGAGATCTCCTTGTATATGCCACTCACATATGTAGCGAGGCTATCGAGAGATATGGCAAAGCCCTTGCCGTAACTCGAGAGACAGACCGGCAATGGCTTTGGAGATATCGAGATATCTTCAAAGTTTTTGACAGGGTCTGGCTTGCAAGCCTTTTAATGCCGGCGGTTCCCGCATACGGACTACCGGCTGACCTTTGCAATTGGATATTAGACTTCTTGAGTGAGCGATCGATACAAATGGTCCTAGATGGCCGTGTATCTGATCAACAGGCTATAAATGCCTGCGTTCCTCGAGGATCTGTACTGTCCGCAACCCTATTCCTGCTGCAATTCACCTGATGACAGCATGATTGTTCACCAATATCTGTCCAAAGCAAAGACCAGCCGGAACGAAAACCAGTCTTGACGAGGGTCTATGACAGATCGTCTGAATCTGGCACTTCAGGGCGTCTCCGAATTGGGCAAAATAACATACCAAGGAAGTCGGCATGAGACATTTTCTACGTTCTGTATCAAAGAAGATGGACTTTATTATTGAACGACATAAGAGGTTTGTTTAAAGATTAGGATGCCTTGTGTTCCCAGTGAACGGCGTTTATTTATTGACAGGTCAACGAAAAGCTTGAAAGCAGTTTTATTAAAATAACGGAAATTAATTTCCATCTCTCCCAGTCGCACATTCTGTACATCTGAAAGAAAACTATGAAAATTGTAAAAATTTTACTAGAAGCTTTGAAATATAAAGAGTTAAAGTGGCAGTTCGTTGGTGAATTTAAGATAGGATTCTTGATAGGAATACAAGATGGTTGATATACAAAATATCCGTGTTATCTCTGTTTGTGGGAAAGAAGAGCGAATGCTCAACACTATGTTCAACGATCATAGCCACTAAGAACTGAATTTTGTGTTGGGAAACAAAACGTTAAATTTAAACCTATTGATATATTAAAAGACAAACCAAGGAATAATTGGTTTTATTTAACTAAAAATATTTGCTAGACATTTGAAATAATGAGAATGCCAACATTGACAGATTTCTTTTCTTAAATTATATGACATTCTCCCCTTCCAATAAAATAACTAATGTACATAAAAAAATACAATAAAATATTATAAAACGTAATCTCTGAGATAAGACGGAAGATGTTTATGTCTTTCCGAATGACGCACTATTGTCGGAGCTTGATTTCTATCTTCAGAGACATGTCGTTCTCCTTCTAGGTTGTCATTACTTTGATTATTATGTTGTAAAAGTAGATTATCTTCCAATGGTCGTGGTATTGGTGCTAAACGTCTATTTGAAACTGTAGTCTCCCTTCCATCGGATAGACGAACATATGAATAGGTGGGGTTGGCTTCCAATAACTGCACTTCTTCGGTCAACGGTTCATATTTTGATGCTCTAAAGTTCTTTTTCATCAAAACTGTTTCTGAATTCATTAACCAGCTCGGTAAAGAATCTCCATTTGAAGAGCGTCGGCTATAATTAAATATACGATCATGTGGCGTCATGTTTGTGGCAGTACATAATAGAGACCTTATCGAATGCAGAGCAATCGGAAGTACTTGTTCCCAATTCTCTACACTGAGTGTTTTAGAACACAGCGCTAGTTCTATAGACTTCCATAAGGTACCATTAAAGCGCTCTATTTGACCGTTTCCTTCTGGATTATATGGAGTAGTTCTGCTACACGCAATACCTAATGTGATTAGATACTGTTTCAGATCCTGTGACATAAATGATGCCCCTCGATCTGAGTGTATGTATAAAGGAGTTCCAAAAATTGAAAATAGCTCTTGTAAACACTTTATTACAGTGGTAGAAGACATATCTTTGCATGGAAATGCAAAAGGAAATCTTGAAAATTCGTCAATAATAGTAAGAAGATATTTATTTTGGGTATTTGACGGCAAAGGACCTTTAAAATCCATATTGAGCCTTTCAAAAGAGCTTGTAGCTTTAATTAGCTTAGCATAAGGTTTTATAAAGCGCGGCTTAATTTTAGCACAAGTTGGACAGTTTTCTATTAGGGACTTTATATCGTTTATAGAAAATGGTAGATTCTTTGCTTTAATCCAATGCCACATTCTGTTTATACCTGGATGGCAGAGCGTATCATGGAGACAGTAAAGTTTATTTTTAGAATGTATACTTGCAGAGACACGAGATAGGGCATCAGCAGTTATATTATCTTTACCAGGACGATAAATTATATCATATTTATAACAGGATAATTCTAGTCGCCAGCGTTCGATCTTATCATTTTTTATTTTACTCGTGTGGGACTGGTTAAACATAAAACTGACAGATTTTTGATCAGTAATTAAGATAAAATATCTACCTATTAAATAATGTCGCCACTTACGTAATGCCTCAACGATAGCGCATGCTTCTTTTTCTATCGTAGAATGACGTTTTTCAGAATCTGATAACGACCGGGAAAAGAAAGCGACTGGTCGCCCGTTCTGAGATAAAGTAGCTGCCAGGGCGTGATCAGAAGCATCACTTTCGACCGTAAATGTTTCGGAATGATCTATCGCTTGTAGGCTGGCTTTAACGATATCATTTTTAATAGATTCAAAACATTTATTAGCTTCTTTGCTAATAGGAAATGTTTTTATGTTAGTGAATAAATGAATCTTCTCTGAAAAGTTTTTAATCCATTTTGAATAATGCGCAAATAAACCGAGAGTTCTCTTCAAGGACGATGCATCTTTTGGTAATGGCAAATCAAGTAACGGTTTTATACGGTTCGAATCTGGCTTTATCGTTTTATTTTCTATTGTGTAGCCTAAAAGATTTATTTTGTTCATACTAAAAAAACATTTTTCTTTATTTAACGTTAGACCATATTTATTAACAGCTTTCATGAATTCTTCTAGATTAGAATCATGTTCATTTTTATTAATGCCGCAGATTGTAACGTCATCAAGGTAAGCGTAGGTTCCCTTTAGGTGCTCGGTTTGTATGATAAAGTCTAAAGTTCGTTGAAAAGCAGCAACACCATTTGTTACTCCGAAAGGTATCCTACAAAATTGATATAAATTACCACAAGCTTCGAATGCGGTATACATCTTTTCATTGTCTTTTATTGGAATTTGATGATATGCACTTTTCAAATCGATTTGGCTAAATATTTCATAACCAGCAACTTTAGATATAATAGATTCTATAGAAGGTAAAGGGTAAGCGTCCAAATGAGTATATTTATTAATTGTTAAAGAGTAATCAATCACTAAACGTTTACGATGAGTAGTGCTGCGTGTTAGAAGAACCTGAGCTCGCCATGGCGAAAGACTTGGTTCAATTACACCAGTTTCTACAAGTTTGTTGATTTCTTGTTCTATAAATTTAGTATCCTCCTCGCTATATCGTCTGGATTTAATGGCTATTGGTTTGATATCAGCCGATAAATTTGTAAACAAGGAAACTGGAGGCACCGTAGCTGCCATTACATTGCAAATTTTCAAAGGTTGCTTTTGTCCTCCTAAACTTAATTCTAGCGAAGAATGTTCTTTTAATAAATCATGGCCAATAATAATATCAGCGCACAAATTATTAATAATAAGGAGTTTTCTGTTGTAATAAAAATATGTATCAATTTTTAATGTTACTAGACAAGCACCTTCAACGTATGAAGTATAATTAAGTGAAGCTAGAGTAATAGTTTGTTTACACGGTTCTATTTGAAGATTCAAAGACTTAGCAAATTTCTTATCTATAAAACTCATCGAACTTCCAGTATCAATTAATGCGTCTGCTTTAACACCATTTACCATTGCAGAAATCGTTGCCATTCTTAAGCATGACGGTGAGGCAGCAGAAATAGCACTTAATTCTTCGTTTAATGACTGTGGAAGCTCTGAATCTGATATAATTGCATTAGATGTTTTTTTATTGCTTCGGCAAACATTCGCAAAATGTCCTTTCTTTAGACACAACTGGCATGTTTCATTCACAGCAGGACATTTTACTCTACGATGTACGTTACCTCCGCAGAAGAAGCAAAAACGCTTTCGTGGTGTAGTTGCAACAGAGATTTCGGGTATAATTTTATTAAAAGAATGCTCTATTGCCATTGTATAATTAGGTGAAGTTTGAAAAGATTTGGAATTAATTTCGGCCATTTCAAGTGATATAGCTTGATTTAAAGTTTCGTCTAGTGTTAATGTATAATTTTCAAGTAAGCGTTGTCTAATTTGTGGAGATTTAATTCCAGCGATAAAGGTGTCACGAATAAAATCACATCTGTATTGTTCAGCTGAAACACTTTTAAATTCGCAGTCATGTGACAGCTGTTGTAAGACCCGTGAATAATCTCTGACACTTTCATGAGATAGTTGCGTACGGGAGGATAGGATGTGGCGAGCATGTAATTCATTTTTAGGTTTGAGAAAAGTTTTATTCAAAATAGTCATAGCTGTATCATAGTTAGTACAATTTTGTATGTATGAGTATACATCTGGAGATAAATGATTTACCAATATTTTTAATTTTGTCGAATCCGAAGTAGATTCAGTGCATTCTTCTGATAAAAAATTTATAAAAGTGTACCGCCAATGGCTCCATTTGATTCCAGCGTCTGTAGCAGAAGGATTGACTTCGAATACGACAGGTCGTAGATACTGGGATATTTTGTTCGTATATATATTTTCGTTCTTACTTGCTTTTGACATTCTTAAAAAAACTTTTAGTTAAATAAATTGATATATTAAAAGACAAACCAAGGAATAATTGGTTTTATTTAACTAAAAATATTTGCTAGACATTTGAAATAATGAGAATGCCAACATTGACAGATTTCTTTTCTTAAATTATATGACACCTATTGCTGAGCCTGACAATGTATTAATGCCGCCTTTACACATCAAGTTATGCTTTATGAAGCAATTATTAAAAAAGCTGGATGAAAGATCTGAACTTTTACATTTTTTAAAAACATTTTTCCAAAGTTGTCAGAAGCAAAGGTTTCTGGAATTTTTGTTGGTCTACAAAAAAATAAAACTTTTTTCTAATGAAGAATTTCCAAAAGTACTTACCCGTGCTTAATAAAACAGTTGGAACAGTTTTAAAGGAGTAGTTTTCGAATTTTTAGGGAATAAAAAAGTTGAAAATTACCGAGAGCTAGTTGGTAACATGTTAGAAGATTTTAAAACTAGGATGCAGATTATCTCTAAAAGTACATATGCTGCATCCTCATTTAGATAAACAACATAGGGCATATTCAGAAGACCAAGGAGAACGCTTTCATCAGGACATCGTGGACTTCGAACGCCGTTATCGGGGCTAATACAACGAAAATATGATGGGGGACTGCATTTGGAGTTTAGTGAGACAAAGTTCTTATGAACATGAAAGAAAATATAATTAGGGTCACTTTTAAACTTTTTTCTGAAATTTGATAAGTTAAGAGCTAATAAAAAATTATACCTAGATAAATCAATTTGTTTCAATTTTTCATAAACAAAAATTTTAACTATGAATTTTCTAAAATATTGGTCGACTGTTCTCCTGGATACAAAAGCAAACTTTTTCAAGCTATATGTATTTTTTTTATTTAAATTATTCGATATATCTATCGATGTTTCATACTCTCTTCTCAAAGTCAAAATTCATGTTATATAAAATTAATCGTTTAATATATTATTGTGTTGTATATAAATATATATAAAGCTTATTTTTTTTTCTTTTTTTTTAAATGGCAGCAGGCAGTTCAGGTACGATTTTATTATAAGAATAGATTTTTACGTTGAGGTCGAACTTACGAAGAGGCATAAAATAAAAGAATCATGAAGAGAATGTTTAGAAATGATTTTATTATTACGGTTCTTATGCTTTTAAATGTATATGTACAAACAAACTATAATATTATCAGTTTTCATTCTGAAATGAGAAATCGTTAGCAATTCATTACAAAGACCATTGACCGGTGGCGGCTACACCACAACCACATGTAGCCGTCACATCTAAACACACACTGATTACTTACGTCTTAACTTAAAAAATACATCTGCGTGAATTTACTTATCAATAAGACTATACCACAGTAAGGAATGAAAAAAAATGTTAAGTTCAAGAAAAAACGTTTATAAATCACACTCAATCGTGATCGATATACAACGAGTGTACCTGGCGGTACACGCACACACCCACGCTCGCACGCACGAGATACAACGCTAACCTAGAGAATTACCACACTATGCGTAAACTAGGGCTCCGCCCCCCGCCTCCGGCGCCCTGACCCTGCCCCCGCCATCTGCGCGGCTGTTAGACCAGAGCGGATCAGTCTTTCTGGTGCAAATGTTGAGGCGAGCGAGGGCAGGCGCGTGGCAGGGTGTGGTGCCGGCTGTTTTAAAGGTTCACTTTTTAGCGTTCTTCTTGGGCGACGGCGCCTTGCCTTTAGCATTGTTTGAAATTTTCGCCTTCTTGCCCTTCGGCTCTCCCTCCTCATCATCCTCGTCCTGTAATGACAAATATAATTTAACATTCAGTTCTTACTGCTACAGTCGTAGAGCATGCTCAGTTACTGTTTACATGGAAACAAACATATATGAATGTAAGTAAGCTATCAGAAGGTAAAGGGATGAATGAGTACAGAAAACCAACAGCCAATTTTGGTTGAACTATTACATCTCTCAACATGGTCAGTAAATTTTGCAACAGGGGCCCATTGCGCCAAACTATGACAGCAGTGTTTAAGCAACTGCTAGCTGCCATTATTTTGCAGCACTGGGCCTCAGGCCCTTTCCCCTCTGTTAGACGTGCGGACAATTTGTTATTAGTTGAAGGTTTTCAGTACCTCATTCGTCTTGCGTTTGCCTGATGGTCCTTTCCTTTTATTCTCATCTTCCTGCAAATTTAGTCATTTACTAAATTTCTTGTATAATTTTAATGTGCTTTCGAAAAATGTTAATAATAAGCATTTTGTTAAAATGAAACAATGATTAATGAGTTAACTAATTAATAAACCCTAAATTGTTATTTACTTTATATTACAATTCAACTCAAGCAATGTTAATTAAAAATATTAATTTTTGTATACAAAATCTCTGAATGTTTGAAGTTCGTACTAACCTTCAGTTGGCAATCTTCTCCTTCCTCCTCATCCAGCATTTCTTCCTCCATCTCCTCCATGTCCTCAAACTCCTCAACCAGTGCACCGAGTAAATGTTGCCCAATTAAATGCACTGGCCCTGAGCCCTTAACATTTACAAATTATCATTAAAATAAATCACCAAAATGGAAAATATAGTACTTATATTATAAATGATCAGACAAATGCCTCAAAAAAATCATATGAAAGTAGTGCATCATCAAAACGATTTTGCACACTTATCATTTACATGGTTATTTTAACATCATTATTATTTTTTTACTAGCAGGGTGCGCCGAGGGAACCTAGTCTTATGTAGACTTAGCATGTTGAGCAGTGTGACTCAATATCACACTTTGTCTTGATAGGAGTGAGGAAATGAAAATTGTCATTCTGATTCAAAATTGAACTCATAACTTTCCCATTTACAACCAGAGCTGTGATTAACTACACAAAACTAATTTATAGTTAATTCATACAAAATAGTTTACCTGTATGAGTGTAAAAGTGACTGGTGCATCAGGAAACTCAATGTCAAGACGTGCTTGTCTCGTTTCACCAACTTTGAGGATGGCCACAGGGATTTTGATAGACTCTTGGAGGCACATGGTCTCCACCTTGTAAAATAATATATATTTTTTAAAACGATAAGAAAAATAACAACATAATATATCCAATTTCATAGTTAATAGTATAATCAATCAGACAAATGCCTCAAGCAATCACCTCCAGCAATGTCACTTCAAAACGAAATGACAACGCCATCACATTAACATGGTTGTATTATCATCATATTGATGCTTCATATTATATAGTATATTTGTATAATAGAAGCCATGATATCAATATATATCTAAGCATGGTATTTTTTGGCAGTATTGTAAACTCACCTGAACAACATTTAGTTCGTCAGGTTTAGCGTCAGGTCCCAGCAGTGCCTGACGTATGAGCAGTTTATTACTGCGCGGATATTCTGCTTTCGCTTCCGGATCCCATGTCTCGGACTTGTGTGAGGATGATAAGGTGACACCTGAAACGCAACATATGCATTGTTAACGTTAAACAACATAACAGCTTCTGTGGGATACTACCAGAATATATCAAATTACTGAACTGTAATTAAGTAAGTTACCATATTGGCAAGGAACACTTCAAGCTATCAATATAAACGGTCGTGCGAGACGCTTGGACGCCATACTTTCAAATTACGCGCCGAACCCGCCCGACTCTTTTCAACAGACGCCTAACATATAACTATAACACCACGAGTAGATCAATATTATATGAAAATTAGACACTCGATAACACATTTAAACTAGAAAACGCCATTATTAGATGTAGGTACTGGTATAATCGTTGGTATCTGTGGGAAATGGCGGCAATAATTTTGCTAAAGCGATATAACAATGCGTTATGAACGAAATTGAGATAAAATTAAGGGTTAATAATAATTATAGAATATTACTTTGCAAACTATATAATAGCAAAAAATGCGTTGTGAAATAAAATGGCGAAGTAGCCGGGTGTCAAGATGGGTGCAAATTTAGAGAATACAATAAAAGCAAAGTACAAACATAAATCTACAAATAAACGAATAATCCAATAAACAATATGGTTAAAAATATTACTAACCGTAAAAATATTCGTCCGACATAGTGATTTCACTAATTTATTGAGATTTTTGCAACACGTTCACGTGCGATGCCGGCGCACTCAAATCTGGGACCTGTGTTGCCATTTATTATTAAACAACACAATTATATTTTTTTTATATGAAAAGGAGTCAAAGATATTCAGCAATTTCACACTATCGCAACGTTGTAAGATGAAATGTCTAAACACTACACGTATTTTTTTAAATTACCAAATATTATTACAAACAATTTTTTTACATAAAAATATTTTAAATTTGATTCATAGAGTGTAATATTTTATCTTCAATGAAGCTTTTTCTTTTGTAGGATATAGTACTTTCTATCCTTCACGATCATATTTAAAACTTCGTAAATGCTAGGCAAAGAGAGCTTACTTTATAAGGTTTAACCATTGCACTGACTCATGATAATATATTTATGTCCCCAAATTCATGATAAAATGTAAGAATCAAGTGTTAAAACTTTCTCTCTACCTACTTTAGAGACATTCTGTTTGATAGCGGAATCCAGTGCCATAATTGTTTTTACCAGGTCAAAAAATGGAAATAAAGTATATATAAAAACTCTGAGACGAGATTGAATTCATAATCAAAAACAACAATCTTTAACAGGAAAAAAATGTTTAATATGATGAAGTAACTTTTGAAAATATGACTTAAATAGATACTCGTATACTTTTTTAAAAAATATATATATTTATCTAACTCATTTTTAGATCATATATTTGCTCTGATTATTTCACTGAACAGTCAATTTGTGAAATAGTGTGAAGCTACACTTAAAATAGATTTTTATATAATGGGATTTTTATGTAACAGGAATTATTGTCGTAGCTGCTATAGTAAAAAATATCGTTTCAACGAGAAAAGTGAGGTGGGTTTGAGGGCAGTGGCGAAGTCTCATGGTCCTAGTACAGATGTAATAAAAACACTTTCCATTTAATCAACCCACAACTTATTTAACTTAACTTAACTTAACTTAGCTTCACGCTTTATCCCTTGCGGGGTAGTCAGAGAGAACGGAGCGCCAAACGCTACGGTCTCTACATACCTCTTTCGCCTCGTCCACTGTCATCAACCTCTTCATACATGCCCTTCGGGGGNTCGGTCGTGTCATTGCCCTTTCGCTTGGTCTCTGTCACACAAACGACATCCAAATCTCTATCATCCATCACATCTAATAATTCATTCATCTTTTCTTCCATCCCTCCTCTTACATTCCACGTAGCTATTTGTAGCTCCGTCCTCCACCTCCCGCCGTTCCGGACATGGCGTGTTGGGTGGCGGTCCCCAACGCCGCATTCGTCGCCACTTGACACACCAGCGGGGACGCACTGGTGCGCGTCGCCTTGGGGGGACGCCCTATCAGTGCGCTCTCTCGAGGTGCACGTGGCGGATGGAACGTTGCAGCCCTCGTAAGGGCTGGCAGGGGTCGCTGCGAGCAAGCCTTCCATCTTGGACCCACAACTTATTTATTTTATAAATTTACATTTTTCAGAACTATTTCAACTGGTGGTTAACCCGATGACTCTTTTTTTAATTTAAATACTCAGTTGACAATTTGCAGTGTCAGCAGTGTTTAAACATTCTTAGAGAAATAACATTAATTTTATTGTATAAGATAATAACATTTTTGCACATTTATTAATTGCTTTTAGGAGTACCATCAAAGGTACTAAACAATTTTATTAATATGTTTCAGAGTACGGTGTAATAATAACATTTTTTTTTATTTTCATAATATTGTATTTATTTTCTTATAATAAATTGATTGCTTTTTGTGACTACTTTTTTATTCAATTAGCCATTGTATCGCATAGATAACTAAAACTTGCGAACATTATTTGTTTTTGTTTAAGTGGAAGCAAATGTGCTTCCACTTAAATCATAAACCCTGCTATTGGTTACTTGGGGGCCTCTCTGCGTCGTCATTGGACCGCTTTCGCGGAGCACCAATACTGTGTGTTGCGATATATATATATTTCATTGATGATTGAATAGCTAGTTGAGCCACCGATTCGAATTGACACAATTTATTTGTCAAAATACCTTATAAACATATTTGCTTTTTTCATTATTTTTCCTATCTTTATCTCGTCTCCATTTGTTTTGTCCAAGTTGTCGAAATATAGAGATGTCGGCTAATAGAGCACGAGCACGAGCAGTGTAGCTACGTCTATGTGTATGTGCTATTTCTGTTATCTCGCCGTGACTGCGTGAGTGAGTGAATTGAGTTGTATCAGACATCAGACTAGTGTAGCGCGTACCGTTCTTGACCTTAGGCCATCCGTGTCCCGATGCATTTTTGTTGTGTAACGACGCCAAATATCCGTACGAGTGATGCCAAGTCTCCAACCACCTCGTGCTGCTCGCTAGATATTTACTAAACGTGTAAATAAATCTTCCACCTCCGCGAACACTTTGTTCACGATCTGTCAAATTTCCTATTGGAATACAGTATGGAGTTAATAATGCTTATTGTTACGTTTTCCTCACAATATTAAAGTCATTGGTGTAAGTCAAGTTGAGTGCTGTGATGTATGTGCTAAGGTGATATTTTTGTAATCTAATAAGGCCACTTTATTTTTAGGTCATTCGCATCTTTGTTAACGTGCACAATTATCGGAGTTAGTTTCAATAAACAATACGTTCGTATTATCGGCACAGCTGTGCAAATACATTGTAATGAATAGTTGAGGATTCCGTAAAATGAAAGCCTCCTAGTGGACACTTGTGATAGTTGATCACATGATACAATCTATGGTACAATGAGTGAGGAGTCGCAACATGATGGCAGCAATAAAAGTCCATCATTGGCTGCATCCAGTGAAGCTTGTCTGCCAGAGGAGTGCGGGGCAGAGACAAACACCTCGCCTTACTCTTCACACACAAACATTCCCCAGGTAGCATTCATTTAGCAATTACTATTTGAGTTACATTTTAACTTTCATAATACCTAAGTGTAAGGTTGTTGCAACACATTAAGAAATTTGTAACTCTATTTCTTATAGATTAGCGATTTGATGTAATATCTTGATAATATTTTCTTCAAATAGATTTTAAATGATTTAACAAACAGCAATATTGTATATGAATATTGCAGATGACAGCAAGCTCGGTGCCCCCAGAAAGTAGTAAATGGACGTGTGAATTATGTACCTATGAGAACTTTCCACTCTCACGAAAGGTATTGTCTCGTTTTTTGTACTACTCTTCACCCATTGAACTATAAAATTACATTGGCTTTTTTAAATTATAAAAACATACTGTTTTTATCATTAATAACAGCTCTTGCTAGTACGACTATGTACCAAAACAGTTTTGTATTTGTAGTAAAATTGTAAATAAATGATTGAAAACATGTCAAATTTGTAATTGACTGCAAACTTAATGGTTGTAGATTTATTTCCAACTCAGGTGAATGAATTATTATAACTTTTTGACTCTGGTATGAAGGAAAGTTATTCAACGGGATAAATAATGATGCTAAACAAAATAAAAAAAATTATTTATTGGTAAAAGTCTAACTTGAACAAAAAAAAATGTAATTAATTTAAAAGTATGCAATATAAAAGTGGCTTCTTTTAAATACATTGTTATCATGTTATTGATCTTTGACTTTCAACAATTACATGCTTTGATTTTTTAATATTGCTGTAGTATAATAATTAAATGTCAATATTCAAACTGTATTTGTTGAGATTGAGGCCCTCGCTGCACAGCAAGCAACATCTGATTGTAAATATCACAGTTGTGAGTTTGATCCTTATTTAGAGGAAATGTAAATAATTTATGTTCTCACTTTGATAAGAAGACAGCATAGCTTGAAGTTCTGACATTCAACTCAAGTCAAAGTAAAGAATAAATATTTGTAATCTTATGAAATCATTACTAAATTAATAGAAGCCTTTCAGTAAAATGCCAATGTATTTTTTTTCTGCAATAAATCAACAATCAATTGTAAGAATAAGCTGATGGCTGGGTTTTATATGGTGAATATTACTCCATATAAAAGCCTAATTGTAAATACATATTTATTTTTCCTAATTCATTAATATTACAATAAATACACATATGTATAAGAAAATAACATTTTTGTTACTATTTTTATACTATAATATTAACTGAATAAATCTGTTTAACTATCATACGAGGAAAAATTTTACTTTTGAATTATACAAACAGACTAGTTATATATTTTTGTTTCTACAAGACCAAGACTAGGGACTTTGGGTCTTATAGAGACAAAAGGAGGTTAGTCCTGTCAAAATCTAGTATACTCAATACCCATAGACATATATGGAAGTGTTGATATATTATTAACTGGCTGGTATTTGTTCTGCCCCTGTGGTAAAATGGAGAAAGCAAAAAATTGAGTATCCTAAGTACATGTTGTAACTCTGACTGCAGGTATCCTCTGCTGTATCTATTACATTAAAACCAATCCACGTAATGCCTATATCCTTCCTCAATAAATGGTCTATCCAACATATATTTTTTTTATTTTTACTATTACCTGCTATTTGAGAAAAAACCAAATGTATTCCTTGCCTTTATAATACTAGTAGACTATATATATTTTTATTATTCAAGAGGAAAGTTTTTCATTTTTAAATATAAATTAAATAAATAAAAAAAATATTCTCCTAATGACAGGACAAGGATCTGGGCCAACAGTTGCTATTGCTCCAAAGTCTTATATACTTCCTTCGGTATCCAATTTTGGATACTGAAGTGGTAACCTCATACTGAAGACATTGGCCAATTCTTTTCACTATTAAATCTTTAACTGAAACCACTATTGGCACTATGATAGCCGCATAGACATATCACATACCACAGTAATCTCAAGGGCTAAGGTGTTCTGTTTTCGCGAGATGGTAATCTCATGTGGGACAGACCACTCGGAGTAATAGCACAAGTGTAGGTTATTCATTTTCTACATACAATGATTTCCAGTGCACGATGTGCCGCACCCTTAAGCCCTCACTAGGCGAGGACATATTCAAGTTACAAGATGGCGCCAGCGCGCTGCCCACAGAGGAAGTTTGTGGTAAGAATTGTTTTATTATATAAACTTACGTTAAACCACTTTTTTTTAAATATCAAACAGAGAGAGATAGAATAGAGTATCCTAACACCAGGTTCCCTTTGTCTACCCTTCTCAATGCGGTATACAGTGAGAACCAAAAAAAAAACAAAATATATTAATAAATGCTTATTTTATCTATGTTACTAAAGTATAATAATTATTTTTTGTACAATTTCAGAAGCAGAGGCTGTAGCAGAGAGGTTGAAGCCACTTCGGATATCGTCTCCACAGGGCCAGGCCAGCGCCTCCTCCGTCGTGAAATGGGCTTGTGCGGTTAGTTTATAAACAATTTTACTTTTGTAAATTTTCTTTCTTTTAATGTTAAGATAAGCAGAGGGAACTATACATGTGAAACAATTAATGTATTAATAGTGAAAGTGTATAATATTTACAATTAAGTATTTTGAAATTTTGTGCATTGTGCACTCGGGAAGAAAGGAATCAAAAGGCAGAAAAATCTTAAAATCAAATCCACCACTATTTGCAACTTAACTTCAGGGGCGGCCACAACTCGTTGACCATACTGTAATATGTATATTTATAAAAAAAGCGTAAATGATCAGTGTCTGGACATGAAAGATATAATATGTAAGGAAAATTGTTATTAGTTTTTATTGCGTTTGATGTTTTTTGTTTGTCTGTCTGTTTGTCTTTGCGTTTTGCTAATCTAAGAAACGGCATAACCGACTTAATACGATTTTCACTATTATATTTTGTCATACTTCTCTTAATATTTAGTGTTTGTTTCATTTCAATGGGTTCATAAATAAAACGGTTATATGAATATTAATGAATTTATTTGACTAAATTTTAAATTTGTTTGTAATGTTTTAAATTTTATTTTAAATGGGTAAAACCAGACCCTGTTTTACTAAGACTCTGTTCATCATTTATCTGTCTATCCGTCTGTCCATTTGTCACCAAGCTGTATCTTATGAACCATAGACAGTTGACATTAACTTTAGTTAAGTTACATATGATGATGATGATGATAAATTAAGACAGATAATTAAGTATTGTTTTACAGACTTGCACGTATGAAAATTGGCCACGATCCACCAAGTGTGCCATGTGCGGCGCTGCCCAACCGTCATCCTCCGTGCGGCCCCCTATTGGTTTGTATTGTGTTGTCTTTCATTCTAATACTAGCGACGACTTGCGACTTCTCTATTTGACTTGATATATATATATATATATATATATATATATATATATATATATATATATATATATATATATATATATTCTACTATCCAGCGTAGAGTGCACTCTGTGAAGGGAACACCTAACAAACTATAAAAGACGTAAGCATCCTCCACGTTACATCAAAAGATCGACGAGTTCCTTCAATTCAATTCTCTGACGTAGAATACAACAAACCCACCAAAAAGTTGAAACTCACAAAAGAGAAGCTACAGTAACATTCACTTACGCTCCACCTTTACCACTCAACATAATAGAATGAGAAGAGTACTCTTATAAAGCTAAAAAAATGATGTCGGGGGAACACCCCATCCAAAAGCAAACAATCAAGCTATTAAGAACACATCAGTCGACATTTAAGAAAGTGATAGAAAAGTGTTAGCTTTGCCGCTAAAATAGCTCGCGACAAAACAGACTTGAATGAAGCCATAAAAAAATTAAAAGAAATATTGAGAGTTCAATACTTCCCACAGCTATGAAAAGTATCCATTATGATGATGGTTCACAAAACGGGTAATCCACCACATGCTGTAAACTCCTACAGACCAATAAGCTTCCTGCCAATAATCTCCAAACTATTCGAGAAACTTCTTCTACCCTGATAACTCCAATACTCAATGAAAACAAGGTCATACCAGACCTCTAATTTAGATTCAGACACGTAACAGTTGCAAGGTAATTAGAAATACCTTTGAAATTGATGAATAATGCTCGCCGATCTTCCTAAATATTCAACAAGTGTTTGCCAATGTTTGGCACAAGGGACTTCTCTGCAAACTAAAGAAATAACTTCCACATACCTAGTTTCTGTTGATGGATTCATACTTATCAGACCGCATATTCTAAGTCAAAGAGGATGGAGAGTTCTTTATGTACATATTGTATAATACACATCAGACCTTCCTGAAACATATAATGTAACTACCGCTACGTTTGTTGACGGTACCGTTGCTCTTGCTAGTAATAAAAACCCTGACCTAGCAACTGCGACGCTCTAAATGCCCCGATAGGGTAGACGACTGACTTGAAAAAGGGGAAAATCAAAACAAGTTCTGTCAAGCAACCGCAAATATCACTTACACCCTTAGAAAAGAAGATTGTCCACCAGTTAGATTAGAAATCAACTTTGTATCACAGAGTGATACTATTAAATAAATGTTTACAAACACGTCACTATTGGTCGAAACGAAATGTAACGTCATAAGATTTATGAATTAAAAACTGGACTTATCGGCGTCAACATGCATACTGCATTAGTACTGTTTGAGAGAAAAATAATTTATACCTTATGTTATAGATATTTATGTTGTGATTTATTCTTTAATGGATATACATTTATAGTGAATCAAGGAAAAAGACAAACAATTTTTTTCAAAGCAAAATTAGATAACCAACAAAAATGATGTATTTCTGACCATATCCTATTTTGCAACAAATCCTGATTTCAAGTCCGAACCGACATCAAATTTTACAAAACACAAATTAAATTACATTATATATTTTAGTTTATAACATCATTTTTTTATTAAAGAATGCACACAACAGTTTAGGGATATACCAAACTTATAAATAACAGCTTATCTTTAATTAACTGATTTAACTGGTTGTTAAGTCTATTCAGACATGTAGAGTGAAGTTAAACTAAGGATTATATACATTTTCGCGCTATTTCTTCAGATCATGGGAAATACTAAACAATGTGTTTTAATTCATTTTGACAATACTTGTGTAAATGTGCTTTAGCATTGTCCATGATATAATCTTTACATAAATTGTAGCCAATGTGTTATACTGATGTATAAGCTATATTATTGTAAAGTTTCGGCTACTACAACTAAATTCGTTCAGTAGCTTTTGCGTGAAATGTCTATCCTCACAAGCTTTCACATCTGTATCTATAACTGTTCGGTGTCTGTATATGGAAGATGTATGAGTAAGAGAAGAGAAGATGTATGTGTTATATATAGTATGAGTTTATCTTTAGGAGCATTTATCAAAGTACAGAACAGTATTTTTTTGTCCGTTTGTCTGTACACTTGTCCACATTAATATCAGAAATGGGTTAACCGATTATACAGTTTTCACTATTGTATTTTGGCAAACTACTATTTACAATAGTTTTATAGAATTAGCTGGTAATTTAGTTTTGAATGTGGGCGTTGCAGACGTGAGCGACGTGTGCGTGAGCGTGAAGCAGAGCGAGAGCGCGGAGGCGGCGCCGGCCGAGAGCGGCGCGCGGCGCAAGCGGCGCAGCCACCCCGACTGGCTGTGGCTGCAGGCCTGCATGGGTATGTAAACACTACACTATGCAAACACTATGCTCCAAATTTGATCTATCATTTAATTGAATAACACTCTATTGTTTAAAATAATTTAAAAAATATCTCTTAGTTTTTTGTATCTTCTCCGCAGTTTCTCCCGTTTTTCAACATTTTGCCTTCGTTGAACCAATAGTTTCTGATATACAGGTGGAAGTGTCAGCACCACTTTAAATGAAACCATAGTTTTAACTACTCCATAAAAGCTTAATACAATTTTAAAAAAATGCCAGACATGAAAAAAATATTTTTTCAAACAAAATAAATAATAAAATTGTCGTTTTAAAATAAAACGCCATTTGTCAAGAACGACGCACGCACACAAAGGGAAACCGCCGCATACGCCTATTTCCGAAATCGAGTTCAAAGTTGTTTAACCTTTAGTAATATTTTTGTAGTAGTATGCGTTTACGTTATTGGTGTCTATGTGTAACTGCGTCACATGAAATACAGGTCTGGGTAAACATCGTGAAATGAAAAAAAAATCCTACATTTAAATTGTTGACTTATCTTCAATAATTTCTTTGGGTATGGGTTTTAAGTATTTTACCCTATATGTTGTTTCCGTAAAAGGAGCGCTGCCACTTCCACCCTGTAGATCGTGAGATGCTGTGCCTCCACGGTTTCTATAATTTAGGTAATCAAGACATACATGTGTGTATTTGATCAGGTGTGGTGGAGGACGACCTGCGCTGCGTGGAGGCGTACCTGTCGGCGGGCGGCGACCCCGCGCGCGCGCTGCAGCCCCACGAGCTGCCGCTGCTGGACCGCGCCTCCGCCTTCGACGCCGGCCACACCCTCGTGCACCTCGCCATCCGCTTCCGGCGCCAGCGCATCCTGTCCGCGCTGCTGGCGCGCATCTCCGGCCCGCCCGCGCTCAAGCGCGCGCCCTCGCACGTGGCGCCCGACCTCGCCGCCGCCCTGCGCCGCCGCCTCGCCGCCGCCCTGCGCGCCGCGCCGCCGCCCTTCCCCGCGCGCTACCTCGACGAGCTGCCCGCCTTCGCGCTGCCCGCCGCGCTCGACGAGCTGCCGCGCGCCGTGCGCCACGCCCTGCTGGCCGAGCTCACCGACCGCGACGCCGCGCGCGCGCTCGCCGCCGACCCCGCGCTGGCGCCGCCGCGCGCGCGCCTGCTGCCGCTCTGGAACCGCTCGGCCGGCGACTGCCTGCCCGACGCGCTGTGCCAGGCCGCCTACGGCGTCAGCGACCGCGCGCACTGCCTGCGCGCCGCGCTGGCCGACACGCTGCGCGCGCGCGCCGCCGCCGCCGCGCTGTACGCGCGCTGGGCCGCCTACGAGCGCCGCACGGCCGCCGCGCTGCACTACGCGCCCGACGAGGCGCAGCTGCGCGCCGAGTGGGCGCGCCTGGCCGCCGCCGCCGCGCGCCCCGGCGCCGCGCTGCGCCCGCTGCACGTGTTCGCGCTGGCGCACGTGCTGCGCCGCCCGCTGCTGGTGTACGGCGCCGACGTGGTGGCCTCGCACCGCGGCGAGGCGCTGGGCTACGCCTGCTTCCGCGGCGTGTACCTGCCGCTGCTGTGGGAGCCCGCCTTCTGCTCCGACTCGCCGCTGTGCCTGGCCTACTCGCGCGGGCACTTCAGCGCGCTGGTGCCGGTGGAGGCGCGCGCGGGCGACGGCGGCGCGGGCGCGCGGCCGCTGGCGGACGGCGCGGGCACGCTGCTGCCCGTGCACTTCCTGTCGGCGGCGGAGGCGGCGGACGAGGCGGGCGCGCTGCGGCGCTGGCTGCGCGTGGAGGCGCGCGGCGGCGTGCCGGCGGCGGCGGTGCGGCCGGCGCCGCGCGACCTGCTGCAGGCGCAGCTGCAGGAGGAGTGGCTCAACTACTACCGGCGCCTGGCGCAGCAGCAGCAGGCGCGCGGGCCCTTCCCCGACTACTCCAGCGACGCCGACACCGACGACGAGTAGCACCATCATCACTTACATTTCGCTAATTAGTTGTTTCGGTGCAATCGTTCTTATTCGGTGTATTTATTATATTATTGGAGCATATTTTATTAATATGTCTGTAAATAAAGTTACAAATTACAATTAATGTATACAACGTTTACCTTCCGTCAAAATTGTATCAAGTTAAATCGAAATTTGGTGTTATTTTATATGGTTCATCGATATTAAATGAGTGTGAATAGTCGATACCATCGGTGTCCTTGTTTGTATAGTCAATGCAATTGCTTTGCCCTATATTGATAATGTTGTAAAAAAATCTCTACTAATGTGATAATTGCTCATTTTTTTTTATACAAATTGGGAAACCTTCTTCGGGGAACCTTTCTGTAGTGAGCTAGATGTATGCAGAATACTAAACATTTGGAATTGGACCTTAACTTAGTGTTTGCCTGCGGATTTACTTATAATCAATATGGTTAATATTATATATGTAACAAAATAATAATAATTAAATTTAAAACAGATCTACACAAATCCTTAGTGTTTATAGTTTAGCTAAAAACAATGCAATTTATAGTTTTACGATTTATTATTATAAAATAAGAGTTAATATGCTTTGTTTATTCCTTCTTGGTTCTACAGATTATAAATATATATGTACATTATGCCATAGGTAAACTTTACGGCCGCTCTTTCAAATTTTTATACCATTTCTAAAATATTTTTCTATCCTTAGTGTAGAATAACAGTTTAAAAATATTATGAGTCACAACTTTTGCCTTTTTTTTACTACTTTACGTCTTATGTGCATATTATTATTTTTTTTATATATTACACCTAGATCGTCTGACCGTAGACGCCGAGGTTGTGAGCTCAACCCTTACTCAGGAGTTTGAATTATTTTCATTATGCCACACTGCTTAAACAAAGTGCAAAATGGGGCGCCTTTTTAATTCAGGCCCCCGAGTGGGTATCGTATTCATAACCGTCTTATTCACAGTCAGACTGCTTCGTGTTATATTGAGCAGGCTCATATTACACGACCAACTGTAACATTTATTATACTCGTATACCATTATATACTTAATAACTGACTACGATGCGGCACCAGTCTAGGCACACTAGGCACTCAGTTCTAGTCAATTGTCTAATATCATATTGGATGTGATTGAAATGGAAAATTGAGATAAGATTTCTGATTTAGATGATATACTACTAAATTTTGTCATATACAATGATTATAATATTTTTGTATTGAAACTATGATTATATAGTATTGATTTGGCAAAAAAATATATATTTGTATAAAATACACACAATCTAAATCCCATACATATATATAAAAATATTATGAATTTCTCAAATATGTCCTTTTTGTTAAAAAATGTGTATTTCAGCCTTATCGCAATGTATAGGCTTCACATTGCTTATACGCTGTATTAACTTGTAACATATTGGTTATTAATTTATTATTAATAAATAAATTACAAGCTTCTTAACATGTTCATATATTTTTTTATATTTTTTACCTGTAATAGTTAATATTATTTGTTAATATTAATTTTGTCCTAGACATTACGTCCCAAATAATAAACTTATTTGATTTTTTTTCTATATCGTAGTAAATAATAATCTGTACGTAGTTTCAAATTCATGACAAAATATTGTTCATGTAGTTGTAAAAAGTAATTTTCTAACGGTTAACTCCCCTAAATGACACCGCAACATATTTCATAATAACGAATAATTAAAGTAATTACTGAACGCTAAACTACACTAAACTAATGTAGATACTAACGAGTACAGACTTGATCTTTACATTTGCAGCTTACAGTTACCAAGTACGTTTGTCTCTTTCGTATTTCGGCTTAGTTGCTAAGCGAGTACTTGCTTACTACCGGACATGTTCGTCCGCTTGAATGTCTCATGTGACATGGTACTTCCAGCTAATGGATAGATGGAATAAATTATAAGGAGAGTCTATTATATATTTTACGATATTGTACAGAGAGTTTAAGGTTCTAATATTTATTGTGTTTCGGTTTTGTAAATATATGAAATCGGTTTGTGTATATTGATCCTAGGTGGATAGAGGATAGACCGCTGATAGACGGCAGCGCAGACTAGAGACGCCTTCCTAACCAAATTACTGTTTGTTGGTAGCGGCTGTGGGCACCATACTGACTATTTGGTTGTTGTACATTCTCAAAGGAAATAATGATCCTCACAGTCCCCGGTTGTAATATAGAATTTACTTTTACTAGTACACGTTATTAACAGATAACAGTTTAAGCACATTCATGTTTTTCGCATCCCTAAGATTTTTCCTAAATAAGTTGTCGATTTTTCCTGTTATTTAAGTGTTTTTATTTGTTTGTTTAACAAAACACGTACAATTTATTTTTAAATTATGTACCTATATACCTACGAAAATTAATCAATAAAGCACTTATTTTATGAAGCGTTCATGTTTGCTTTTTCTTTAAAATAACCTTTCTAGTAAGTACTTTTTAATTAATTAGGTATGTTTCGAAGTCTAAATTGGAGAAATTTTAATATGTGAAATTATATCTGTACCCTCGGTCTGGTAAGCCATAAGCGGCGTTCGGCTCCGCCGTTGCAAATTTTGGTCTATATAGTAATTGCGAGTATAGTGTGAAAACAGAATAATGATAACTATTCGAAATAAGTTAACACTAAGTTTTCGGATATTATTGTGTTCTAGGTTTGAGGCCAGTCGTGGCGCAGCGGCACGAGGTGTGACTGTAAAACCGACTGGTTGTGGATTCGATCCCCACTCGAGGAGATGAAATATTTACTTATATTTATATTTCCATTTCTTCGCTCTGTTGTCGAGGTTAAGCGTGGCGTTGAGTTCTGCCACTCAACACGCAATGCCTCCAGAATTCGGCAGAAAGTGGGGAACGGAATGTCTTAACACTAGCTTCCCTTTGCCTACCCTGCTGTGTGCGGGATACTGCGTGAAGCTGATTGTGTTCTATTTTATAGAACTATAGCACCTCTAAACTATATCTCTACTCTATCATCAATTACAATGTTTAACTGCAAATGAAATACTTGAAAAATGAGACTAGACTATAATTATATTTTCTATAATAATAAATAAGATTTTAGTGCATTAGTGATGTATATTATTATATAGTATAATGTAAGAAAATTCTTGAAAAGTCTGTGCTGAAAAGTTTGTGCTGGTGTTTTAATCAATTGCTATTTGAAATTATCATGAAAGAATAGAATCGCTAGTAGCTATTTCGCTCGTAGACGTATATGTATGTAAAGATATAAAGTAAAACAATAGAAATTAAATAAAAATTAGTAATTTTAAAATATTTTATTTTGTTTTAGAAAATATATAAGTAGTAGGCATAGGTGTAATAATGAATAGAGACAATAGAAAAAAAGTGATTTTAACTATCACCCCAAAATAATTTCTTAATTGTTAACATAACTATATTTCATATTGTAACAAAATAAATAAAATGAGGCCACAAAAATAGCATTCAGGTGATAAGTACAATTGTAGAGGCCTTCACGGCTCGTGACAAGTTCCGAACGCACGCGCGCCACTGACAGCTGCGGCGGCGCCCCGCGCTCCTCCGCGCCAGTGCCACAGACGTGCCCCGAGCCCCTGCGTCCTGTGCTGTTGCTGTGCTGCAACAACCAGCTCCACCGCCGGCCTACAGTCTTTACTACAATACGTCAGTGTTCACGTGAAAATAACTAAATTGTGGTTTGTGATGAAGCTTGACAAACATTAGCGAACATAGTGTAGTGAACGACCAACTCCGTTAAAATGGGTGAGTGCCGGTGTTTTATTGCTGTTTTTTATTATACATTTTTTATTGTACTTACTTTTCAACTAAAAATTAATAGAGAAAACCTACATTTTCTTGATTGAATTCGGGATAGATTTTAATTTTCTTATAAGTACTTATTTAATTTTTTCCACTGCGGCGTCTTGTTTTGTTGGAAATATCGATTTTTCTCATGCCTATATGCCCAGAAAAAAAAGGATTATTTAATATTGTAATAGTTAAATTAGCTTCACGCTGTATCTCGCCCACAGAATGGTAGAGAGAGGGAACCTAGTGTCAAGACACTTCTTCACTTTCCGCCGAATTCTGGAAGCATTGCGTGTTAAGTGCCAGAATTAAACGTCGCGCCTTGCCTCGACACCAGTGCGATGAAATTTTAATATTAATTTAAATAAATATATCCTTTCCTCGAGTGGGGGTCTAACCCACAACCAGTCGTTTTTACAGCTACACTGTACTCCTGCGCCACGACGGGCCTCTAATAGCTAAATGTTATCTATAAAGCTATGGATGATGGAAGACAGAAGTAAATTTATACCATATTTTAAGTTAACACATACATGCTTTGAGTTAGCGATACTATTATTTATTCATTATTTTAATACAATTATTTAACATAAGAATTAAATAATTAAATCTTTATACTGTATTCCCTATTCCACACACAGCAGTGTAGGCAGAGGGAATCTATTGTTAAGACACTCTGTTCTCCACTTTACACTAAATTCTGGAGACATTGTGTGTTGATTGGCGGCAGAGGGAAGAAATGAATATATAAATTGAAATTTTTCATTTCCTTGAGTGGGGATTGAACGCACAACCAGTCACATTTACAATCACACTCTGTGCCACAACTGGTCTCAACCATACGGCTATTGATGATAATTAACAAGTAACAACATAGTTAGTCCTACTGCACTAAGTGATGTTATTAGTGCGTTGGTGTCAAATGAGCATATCACTACCAGTGCCTATCGTAATACAGAGTACAGACAGACAGACAGACATACTTCACTAAGAAGAATTTGAGCCTTGAGCTGCTGCCACCAGATAGATAATTACAATCTATTGTTGTTCTTATTTGTACTAGTCATAGAAATATTAATAAATCTTTATACTATTTAGTAACAAAGTACTTTAAAAATCTACATAATATATAGACTAGACTATAACTTCAGTAAGGTCATAAGACTATTTAATAATAAACAGAAACTATTTATAAACTAGTTAGGTTTGATGAATATAACATTTTAAATTATGGGCTAAATAAAATATAACTTTAATATATTACTTGCACAGCTATAAAAGTAATTAATTATGTGTATTTCCTCATCATAAGAACATAAAATGTGGTGTTGATTTCTGCCACGGGGGAATGGGACAACTGAACACTAGGTTATGCTATATGTGGAATAAATCAGAAAACTAAAAAATACATTAACTAACATTAAATTAATACCACAGTCTTTATATCATGTATTTTATCAACTTGTACTCAAATTTGATAATATCTTATACACTTTGATTATAAATATTAGTAGGTGATTATTTAATAGGTACAGGTGAGGAAAATTGAATAATTGTTGTACTTTATATTGTAATTAGTAATAAAAATCATCATATTGTAATTAATTTGATGCCTATTGTGATGCAGTGAGACACAGACAGTGTCTGACTGAAGATGTGAGAGTGGGGATCTGATCCCCACTCAGGATCCCCAATCGGTTATTTTCATTTTCCCACTCTGATAGACAAACCATGCAATTGACTTCTGCCACTTGACACAGATTCTCAAATTTGGGCAGAAAGAACAGAAAGGAAAATCATGAAGCTGCAAAAAACTACTTAATGAATGCATAATAATGTCTTTATAACCACATTTTTAGTGTTGTATTAAATTATTTTTTTACAAAACCATTTAAAAAAATAAAAGTCCTAAATAAGTGTGCCTAGGATCATGATCTAAAATGATACCAAACCAAACTCTAACAAATAGATTTTTTTGTTTTTAAAGAAAAATGCTTGAAACCTCTTGGAACCGTACGTAAGAGGCGTGGGTTCAAATCCCACTACGTTCAAATTTTTATATGTTTTCTAAAAAGTATTATTATAAGTTTGTTAGAAGTAATTATGTATCACAATGATCACAATTTCATTGACTTTTGCATTCCGCAAATTCCACAGATATGAAATATTAGTGTGACGTCAGCCTAATAATCCATTACAAAGTATGAAACAATAGTGACTGCACTGTGCACTGTGTAGGTCGCTGCAACTATCTGACGCAGGACTCACTCAGGTCACTCCGTCGGTACCGAACACCTCTACGCTAAGCTACTAATAACTTTCGCAGTACGAGAAGTTAGTATTTCAATGAATAATATAAACAACTAATGGTTTTTTCTGTGACACAAATACAATAAGAAGTCAATTTTTGAAAAATAATTTTGAAATTTTCCTTTATACGTGCCGTAAGTTTTAACTTGTTAACAAATTTCGTAATTGTATATCAACGGGAAGTACGTTATAGTTATGATAGAAAATGCGGCAAAAAACGAAGCATAAACCCTCATATTTCATCGTCATTTGATTGCGATGATTTAGAAGATAGATTTTTTTGTGCTCTAAGGGAATATAGACTTAAACATTGAGGTATCTAACCTTTAAGCGATCTTGTACAAAATACTCTTGACAGACAGACAAACGACAAAGTTATCTTAAAAGGATTTTGAGGTGTTTTTGTACTCTAAAATACCCTTGGCACATACATACATGCAACATACAGGTAAGTTATGAAATAATACTGCGGGATATTTTTACAGTGTCAGAGCATTTTTTTCTTGAGATATTTATTTTTTATACGTTTTTTAAAATAATATTAATAACAAACGAACGAACGGACTGAAGAACCTATTCAAAACATTTCTTTGAATATTAAATCATTTTTTATCACTGTGTTAAATAATTACGAATTAAGCTAGACTGTAACGAAGGTAATTTTCACCAACAATTCAATTTAGTTTACTTTGTAGTTAGTACTTTGAATAATTGAACTTAAAAAATACGTAAATTATCAACAGTCAAACAAATAAGACGTTTCTAAAGTAATTCTTTTGCCCAGAATCTTACCAGCGCGATTCAGAAAACGACGTTTTATGCACAGCGCCATCTATTGGAATTACAATTGAACTGTAAACATTCGAACATTAGAAAAATACTACTATGTTTATGTTAAATTTATTATAAGTATAGATTACACTAACACAACGTAATTAACGTTTAACAAATAATAACTTAATTATATGTTTTATGCGTTATCAACATTCATTACCATATGTAGTAAATAGATATCGTTGCGTATGTTTCTATTTTTTTTCAAATATAAATATCTTAAAAACTTTAAGTACATTATTTTTTGATAGAGTGTAGCGGTAACCTTTCCAAACTATAAAAATATAAAGTCTCTAAATACGATCACTATATACAGTGTAAACTGCATGAAACGTCGATCGATTAAACAACAAATTTCTTTAACGAAATTATCACCTTTGCTTAGTTTAGCAGCTTATACTTTTTCCATACATTGATATCTATGTAATGCTACCCAATCTAAATATCGATAATTACACTACATCATTGTTAACTAATATGTTAAAAATTATTTCATTTCTTAATTTGTAAAAACTGCAGATGTTATATTAAACGTTTTGCTTGTGATATTGTTGCTTTATTACCTGGCCCGCAAGTACCACAACGGCTGGCAAATTTCTAAGAAATTAGTTGTTTTGTCCATATAATAAAAATGTAATTGATCCCTATCTAGGTATACATAGAAGATATATAAA
>JAAIXJ010000147.1:114926-160439 GCA_013403705.1 Heliconius hermathena | reverse complement strand
CCAAAAAACTACAACTACAATTTATTAAGTGTATAACAACGGTATAGATAACCATCCAACCGAGATGAAATAACCAACAATTCTTTCCTTAATACTTAAATAATATTATGCCGATGCCGCGCAGGGCCGCAACTTACACCACACCAAGAAATTAATGAAAATCTAACTAATCTACTACTCGAATAAGCGAAGAACCAAAGAAAAGTATGAATTAATTATAAACAGTAAATAATGACATAAAAATTAACAGTAGTTCGAAAATGTATGAAAATTTATAAAACCGTCAAAGTCATCTCCCATTCGCGTCGGTCATACTATGCCGCTCGTAGGCTAGGTCATTTCGAAGCAGTGACATCTCTTTAATTATTTATTAGAATGTTATACAATAAACTATAATTTCAATCTAGATATAATGCTAAAAGTGACTATTATATTCATTTTCATAAGGATCATATCAAATTATAGAAAATATATACAACAAAAACCCGATAAATATAAAGTAAATTAATTAAAATGGTTACATTTGTTCAACCTTCAGAGATAAACATGGTATATGTATCGCGGATTTTTTTAAACATTATTTAAAGGACAATATTTTAGTTAAATATTGTTTTTATGTATCTCATAAGGTTAAGTCAGTGCACGCCACGTATGCGTTCAGAAAGCTCATTTTGGGTGACGTTTTCTTAAAACAACAAACAAACTTTGCAAACCGTTGCTTAGCAACGGTCGGTTGTTATAAACATGGCAGAATAAATTGCCTGTCAAATTAAAAAGTATTTTAATATATTATTATATATCGACAATATTACAAATATGAGAAAAAAAAGTAACCTATGTTCATCCGAAGACCCTCAAGTATCTCTATTGAGTATTTTATCACAATTGAATTAGCGGTTGGGCCCTGATTGCGTAAAAGACAGACAGACAGACATATAGACAGACAGACAGAGTTACTTTCGAATTTATAATATAGGTATGGATAGATTAGTTTATTACCTCAATATATCGTGGCCAGTCGTGGCGCGGGGGCACAAACACTAGATTCCTATGTCCTAACACTAGATTCTCTCTGCTACAGTGTGTGGGATACAGGGTGAAGTTGTTTTTCTTATAATCACTTTTACATTCTCAAGATAGCTTTATTCAATTGGTGAAATAATCATATTACTTAATATCAAAAGTTGAATTGTAGCCAAGTAAATGTATTTTCTATTATTTTTTTTTACTTATTATTGTTTGTTTGTATCTATTGTTTATAATAGAAAAAAATATAATGAAGAATGGTTTTGAATGAAAGCGAAAGTTATGCATTAGTATTTTGTTTTGACTCGTAAATGGTACAAACAAACTTCATATAAACAATTTAATAGAAGTTTAGAAGTTATGTGCTCCGTGGCGGTTGCGGTGGTTGGCAGCCGGTGGTAAATCGCGGGGCTTCGGCTTCGTACAAATTCCCCTCAGTATTTTGCAAGTGGATTATTTTGGGGTGAAAAGATCGCACGTTTTATTGGATTATTATAAGCCGTGGGGTCAAGAATGTGCCACTAGCGACTGTCGACATCGCCGCCTGCCGCTCACCGCATCAACTATGTTTTTAACCTAAATTAACTTACCTAAAAATTGAAAACGATAATTATATGGCTTCGAATTCTTTAATGTTCATTCAAATCAAAAAAATCAAATGAGCTTTACGCTGTATCCAGCACACAGCATAGTAGGCAGATAGAACTTAATGTTAAGACACTCCGTTTCTCACTTTCCGCCGAATTGCAATGGCATTGCGTGTTGATTGGCGGATCTCAACGCCGTGCTTTGTCCCGACACCAGTGCGAAGAAATGAAAATAAATATATATTTTAATAAAAATATAATTTTTTTCGGGTGGCGAACCCACAACGGTTTATAGTCACAAATCACATTTACAGTCACAAACTTGTGCCCCTGCGCCACGACTGACCTGATGATATTCATTGGCTTTCCATTAAAACATTTTTTTCGACATATCGAGAATATAAAGGGTTTCAAGAGTCACGCCGGCCAGCCATGTGGCCGACCACATTGTAATCACACTATCGGACGCCAGCTCTGTTTCTGATCTACTGTGGCCGTGTGCGGTGTCATATAATTATCTACTTTTATCTGACAAATTTTGCATTTGAGATTAAAATATGAAACAATTTAAAGTTAATAGTAGCTTACGGAGTACTTACTACTCACGGGCACACACTGATTGCGCGTGTAAATCTCTTTTATTAAATCTGCTTAGCTGAAGTGGAAAACTGCATGTCATAGTGCGTCTCTGGGCGGAGCCTCGTGTAGTGTAGCGCGCCACTTCGCAACCCCTAAATGGTTCCCATACAACTACAACAGCGAAGGGGAACAAGTAGTTAAAATGGAAATTAATTTAACAGAGGGCCGAGTTTTTTTTTTATAAATGTTAGACTAATGACAAATTATTATAATTATTATTTAATCTTGCGCTGTGATGTGTAAACTTTCGAAATCAAAAATACGAATCATTGCAATTTAATAAAACGTGATTTTACTAACTTTGCTCTTACCATAGGTGTGGCAGACAGATAACCTAGGTCTTAGAGCAAAGACACTGCGTTTTTCGCTTCACGATAATTTTTGAGACATTACCACAAGGGGGCACTGAATTCTAATCTATCGCAATCAAATATAAGTCGTCTTTGACTGCGATGAATCAGAATTCGGTTTTATATCATAACATTGGAGTAATATTTGTTTTGATCGTAGGCCGCTGGCTCTCTCGCCTGAGCCGTCGCAGCCGGACCCTACTCCGCGCGTGCCACAGGGCTCTGGGCAGCCGTCCGCAGGCCACCGACCCTGGAGTCTCCGTCAGAGGTCCTTACGTACACGCTAGACAGCTTGTGTGTAGATCGCTAGTACCCTGGAAGTACTTGCGTACCACGGCTTATGAAATAGTTTATCTATTCGCTAACATTAATTGATTCGGAAGTCATTTAAATAACAATATAGCTCAAATGTAGTAGTGTGAGTTAACGTTACCACTTGTGTCCACAATGTACGTTTGTAGCCGTTGTTGAGTCGATTCTAGTGAATAACCTAAATCGAATATCAGTTGTTACAATATACGATAATGTTGATACTTATTTGACGCTGGCTTCTTTTTATTAGAAACTTAGTGTGAAGGCACCCATTGCCCACTTTTCATCCAATTTTCGAGACGCTGCTTGTTGAGGTGCGGGCGCGGGCGCGGGCGCGGGTGCTAGCGCGGCACGACGCGGCGCGGTGTCGGGTGACAGCTGGCGGGTGTCGAATGAGCCGTGTGTACTGCGTAGCCGTGTATTATTACATTGTACGTGTATTGCTCGTACGTCTTGCAAAGGTTTTCATTTAATATTTATTTTATTATAAGCTTTATTATCATGGCATATAGTATAGGTCAACCACGTGTCGGAATGCGGGACATCGCTGCAGGCCCTCTACTTACGGCCCCTACACCCTGAATATTAAGAAATACAAAATGCATCGACAGTAAAATACTATACAGATTTTTCTACCTACTTTTTGTCTAACAAAAATTAAATCATGTTTGTAATGTGTCTATAAAGTTTTCGTAGCAGAATGTAATGCGGTTAGTTTTTTTATTAATATCAATAAAAAATATAGGTTAATACATGTCATTGAACATTAGAATATAAACAAAAGTATGAATTATCGACGAGTAGTGTCTCTGTGGGGGCGCGTCGAGCGCCAGCAAGGTTGGCGCCGCGCCGGTACTTTCTCAAATCACTTACGAAAACGCATTCACTTGTTGCGCGCGCTGTTGTTGTCTTTGTTGATGTCGCAATCGGAATGCCTCTTTGGTTTGGTTGGTACTATACTCCAACTGTTCAGTGTTCAATTGTTACTCGCACCAGTCGTAGACCAGCTGGTACGCGCAGCTTTCCGCTAGAATAAAATTATAATAAAATACTGTATTCAGTAATGATTATGAATAAGTTCCATAATTCAAAACAATTATCGATACAAATGTCTTACAGAAATTTGAATTATTGAAAATATAGAAGTATTTATTAGCAACAATTGCTATATTATAGTGCATTATTAGGTTTATATGATAGATGACTACATATTTTGCACACTGTATACGTAATAGTAAGTAGTTGTAGAGTAGTTAGTGACCATGTAGGGATTGAGTTATTATTTATGAATATTTTAATTTCTTTGTTCTGCTACCAAGGTAAAAGTTGTCCAGTCGCTGAGTTTCTCCACTCAACACGCAATGCCTCCAAAAAATGACATATTTTATATTTTCATTTCTTCGCTCCAGCGTCCACTCAACTCGCATTGCCTCCAGACTTCGGCGGAAAATGGGGAACCGAGCGTATCAAAATTAGATTCCCCCTGGCTACCCTGCTGTGTGTATATCAATACCACGTTCTACAAATTAATGCGTTGTAAACTTGAGCATTTTCAAAAGTTTGCACTCTAATATTTCGTCTAATACTAGATATATCCGATGACTACTTGTACGAGTATGTCCATGTAGTATGTAGCAATCCCCTAGTAGCTTCCGCGTTGTATAATTAATGTTGAACGTAATAGAACATTTATCGGTTATTGGAAGTGGAACCCAGTTTTGTGTGTGACTAGCGGCTGTGGGTTGGGCTCCAGGGCTTCTCAATCTCCACTATAAAGAATTTTTAATAAAGTAAAACGAACGTAGCGAACGTAAACCGTAGCGTTTGGTGCTCCGTTCTCTCTGACTACCCCGCTAGGGATAAAGCGTGAAGCTAGTTTAGTTTTAGTAGAACGAACGAAGTAATAAATACAAAGCTAACTATGACACTATTTTCACTGACCCTTACAATATGACTATAGATGCAAAACTAATTTTAGTGAGAACAGCGGCTATAAGAATGGGAGTCGAACTCATAACTGTCGCTCTTACATTTACACGCTTGTGCCAATACGCCACGACGACCTGAAAAACATTGTTTCAAAGTTTAGTGATAGTATATTGGTACGCGGACTCGTTTTTGAGTTCCGCTGTACTGATGAGTCAGTAGGCACGTCAACGAATTCAATAAATAGGTGAAGGCGAGCTGGTGACCGCCCGCGCGCTGGCGTTGCCGCGATCCGTCTGTGGACCTATTAGCTTGGAACACTTCTACTACTTTCATGTTACTAGGTATATGTAGGTACATGCATTTATATATTTGAGTCGTACATTTCACATTTCCCGCAGTACACAGAGCGAGCTTTAACAATTTCATAAAATTATTATTTTCATACATCATCAGTATAATATAACTTTTGAATAAAAAACATGAATTAATATTTAATTTTTATCTTAATTTTCTGTTTTTTATTAATGCATCATTATCGCATGGTGTTTTACGGGTCAATCTCCATCTTCATCTCAATATTGTTATCACTCAATACCAGAGTACTCACCAAGACAAATCAAACAAGTCCAAATGCATCCTGTCTAGCTTTTTTTAGAAGTGCTTTGGCTGCCCCCAGCTCCATCTCCAGTCTTAAGATATTTTTTTTTCTCGGAATATTGTATTTTCCAAATGAATTCCTTAGGCACTTTAAAGTGGGTCAAATTGAGCCTTAATACATGATTTCACACACACTAACAAATAAACTAGCACGGCAACTTAAATAAAAGCTTGTAAAAACCATCATGTTCGCTTATATATGATCTAGCTAGTTTTCGGTTAAACCGATTAATATTATTGATTCGTTCTAGTTCATTCGGCCATGTTCCGCTATTGTGCAACCTGCGCGAGCGCACAGTGACGACCGCGTAAATACAGACCTTTGATATATGTACGAGTATACTCGCTTTGTATGTTAGGTCCTTCTGGCGTAGGGCAGGTTTCGTTTCCTCTTCATTTTATCTTCCCAATATAATTCTTTGGAATCCAATTCAAAAAATTTCAACGCTGCAGGGAGACAAAGTTCAGCTATCCAAGAATAGTTTCTTAGAGTTGTTATTTAGCAAGACATAAAGCAAAAGATAGGAAGCAATATTTATTATTTTGTGTTTTCTAAAAATGTATTTTTTTCCTAAGTTTGGAATTATAACATGGATTTTTTAAATAAAAGTAGTTATTGTAAGGTTGGTTTTAAATCGTTATTAGGGGTCGCAATATCGGACCATTCAAGCAAAACCGGCATTTTCGATATCGACTTCAAAAAAATCCCGGGCTCCCGGGTTTTTCGATATTTTCGAGATTTGACAAAATTAGTATTTTTTTAAACTTTTTCTTATTTTTAGAGTTAAGTTAGGAGGGTATTTTTAGGGAAGTAGTAAATTAAATTATATTTACTAAATAAAACAGTTTTTAATTATAATAAACAAAAACTAAACTAAACTAGCTTCACGCTTTATCCCTAGCGGAGTAGTCAGAGAGAATGGAGTGTCAAACGTTACGGTCTCTACATACTTCTTTCGCCTCGTCCACTGTCATCAACTTCTTCATACATGCCTTCCGGGGGTCCTCATGTTTTTTTACGTGACCTTCCTCCAGTATCTTTGATTCTGTGTTTTTGAAGGCCAACCGAGGTCTCCCCTTACCTCTCTTACCACTCACTTTTTCATCATAATTTTTTTTTTGCCATTCTTTCATCACTCATTCGTTTGACGTGCCCAAACCAGCTGAGCTGAGCACGTTCTTCTTCACTTCTCACCGTGACATCCTATTTGGTCCGATATCCCGGGATTTTTGAATACCGGGATCCCGGATTGCGACCCCTAATCGTTATACGTAAATTTATAAAAATAAAATATTAAATCATAGTATCTACCTACTTACATTTCTAAGTTATTAATTCGTTGACCTGAGATTATCACACAGTCTAGCCGGATCTCATTAAAGTTTGATGAAAGCAATCAATACGCCGGTGTATCGCCATACACGGGGTTGAAAGGATATAATTGTATGCCACTATTTGATTACTATTGCTTGTGCGACAGTAATATATCGAATGCATGTTTTTAAAGAGGTTCGAAATCGAAACTTATTACAATTGTAGGTATTGATCGTTAAACTAATGATTATTTCGCTATGTAACGTATATAATATCGTTCACTTCGTTTAGAAAGCTATTTTCGAGTAGTAAGATTATTTGAAAAGCACCAGCAACAACAAAATATAAAAAAATCACTTGAAAGTAAATGATCTAGCACTGTAAGAGAAATGAGGTAAAGAAAGTGATTAAAAACTCTTTTGTGCTTATAATTGTCAGAGGAATTGCGGTCAAGCGGTAATTTGATTTGAGGCGTGGGATTAAGTTTCCTTTTTGATAGCGTGAAATTCTCTTTTAGACTCAGTCACAATGATTTCAGAGTTGTTTTATATGGTACATTATTATTTCACGTTGGCTTTTAGATTGTTTTGTTTGATAACTGCTAGCTATCTTGAGTGATTAATGAAATGATGTTTGAATTCCGTCGTTGCTGTACTGGCTAGCAGAACTCCCGTGAAGCCGATACATCGAGGATATCACTTGAGCTTTTCCGGTATCTACTAAGCCGACAGTGGATTACGAGGTAACAAACGTATGCACCGCCTGACCGGTGACCGGTGACCCCGCCACGTCCACTCACCGAGGTTCACATCGATTCTGACTGACTAAATTGAATTGTTGTTTGTCAATGGAAAATTGCTGTTTAAAAAACTTATCATAACATTATTAATAACATAGTTTGTAGCAGTTTGCTTAAATTATTTGAAGTTATAATACCTCTTCTTGAACTTTACCTTGAATTTACTTCTTTTTCGTTTTTTTCTTTCACAAAGCAGTACCTATACACTACTGCTTTTTCAAATGAAGGAAAAAACGTCAGATTTAGATTTTGTTTTGTAATACCTTAAATTGACAAAATACCTTCACTCTAATAAGAACTCTTACGAAATTGATAAATCAAAAAATATATTTTAAGGGAATTGGAGGATATATTATGTATCGTATAAAGTTTATGACAGATATTTTCATTTATATAATTATATTTTTATTCTCGACTCTTCTCTACTCGACTTCTCGAGTTTCCTAAGCGCCTCGAGCTTCCTAAGCGAGTGCAATGTCGAAGTAAGTTAACAATATCTTGTGAGCAGTTTATTGATGTCAATGCTTCATACCTGATCGACAAGTGACAAGTTCCGAGCTGAGAGTAAATGAATCGCTAAAACGTTCCGGGCCCGGTCGCCGCTCCCGGAAGCGTCCGTATATAGGGTGACGCCGGGTGACGGCGGGTGATATCCGCCGACAATAACTTACACCTAATAAAACTTTATGAGTAACTTTATATGATGTCTTTTGTACATATGTTCACACTAATTTTGTTGCCCACTAAATGTTTTCCCATTGCTTCTATTTCAGTTGACAGCTATTTATGCTTACTGATTGACATGGATCCAATACCAGATATCAACAAAATATCAATTATACCGATGAAAGAACCGTAGTATATACAACCTAGTGTTAAGACAATTCGCTCGCCCCCTTCCGTTCGTTTATGCATTTATTAAACGCAACAACAAAACGCCACAACCGTCGTGTCAGACGCTGTGTCGTAGATAGTGCGTTTAGAAGATGAGTCTCTATAAATTGTGTCATCGCGTAAAGCTTGCAGTATCGTAACATTTATAAGTAACAACAGGTAGCAATCGGATCATTTTTTCTTTGAGAATATGAAAATTATACTAAACCACTATATGAAACTTTTAAAAACATAACGAAACTTAAATTATTCATAAATTCTTCAAATGATTAACACAAATCCCACAAAACAGAAATATCTGATTCGTCCCATTTTGCGGGGTGAATAGGATCGAACATAAAATAAATTCTAAATATTTTTTTGTAGCATAATAAAATTTTCAAACATCAAAAAAGTTTAAATAATAATTATTGAGATAAATATTAATGACTAACACACAAATCACACATACTCGTATACGGGTCTTTTCTACCTCCTATATCGGAACATATTCGTGGCACTATTCTTTTCATCTATGGTACTGAATGACCAAACATGAACCAATCTTGACAAGCCATTCCAACTTCTCTATAGATTTTTTTAATGTTTTGAGGTTCTGCTAATTCAAACGCACATTTAAAACCACTCTAGGTATCATTCTGAAGCCGCAACTCGCTAAGTACAGTAAACGTTATGTTAAAATCTTCTCAGTGTTCTCATCTTATGATGGCTGTCCACCATCATGTATCTTAATGACACCTTTGGAAATATAGAATCTTCTTTGTAAGCTTGTGTATAGTGAGTTGTAAATCTCATCAGCTCGACGTAGGGTAATTTTTTTGGCAAAAGACTTTATTTGCGGCTACTTTAATTTTTTCTTGGGACCACCCTCCCTAATATTTCTTTCTCATGTACGTACGAACTATATACAATAAAATAAAAAATAATCTTTAAACTTAAATATGAAATAACACATTTTAAATACGTAGTCCACTTCGCCACCAAAAGTATGATCCGAATAACCTCATATTAAAGATTTTTTAAATAAATATTTTGCGCTTTTACTTATTACATTATTTTTAAATACTAAAATATGTTCTAAAATAGGCCCTCATGCAAATAATAATATAGCATGAGAAACTCAAAGTTTTAGCATAAAACCTTAGAGCTGTGTAATGAAATTATAAGTACTTACCTTAGATGAGTGCCAAAAATGTAACACACCCAACAACCCGAATCGCTGTAGAGCAGCACTGATACTGATGTAAATAACGAATCCAAAAACTGCCGTTAAGGGTGGGAGAGAGTGAAATAAGATTCTAGACGTTTGAGTTATTTGTTTCACATAATTTAAAATATCAACGAATTTCTTATATCGATCCGATTCTTCCATTCCTATAGGTACAGGTACCTATGGGATGAGTTCCGGCGTAGGTTGGAAAACAAACCAACCGTCGCCGCGTCAGCTCGCAGGCTCGCGTGAAAGTTGCCTGATATTGTACTGCGCCTTTAATATTTATTGCTTCCTTTACGACTATCAATCTTATTGCACTTTCTATTGGTTTATATGACTTGTCGATAGCTATAAGAAAATTAAGTTGTAAAAGTCGTCCATTTATCCTGAAAAACAGAAAGTTTACTTAGTTTATTACTAGCGAGGATGCCACGGTAAAGAATGAAGAAGAACGTGCCTAAGTGGTTTCTGCACGTCGAAAGAATGAATGTCGCAAGAATTGCAAAGAAAGAGTCGTAAAGTGAGAGTGAGTGGTAAGAGAGGGAGGTAAAGCCCCTCGGTTGACCTCCGAGAGCACAATATCGATGATACTGAAGGAAGGTAACTTTAAACTCACCTTCTGAAGGGCAAGTGTGAAGAATTTGATAATTGTGGACGAAGTGAAAAGCGTTTGTCGCTCCATTCTCTCTGGCTACCCAGCAAGAAAAAATCATACTCGTAACTTCATAAATAAAGATAAAGATAAATAAAGAAGATAAAGAAATAACATAATTTGTATTGTAAATTTCATCATATAAAAAAATCATATAAAATGCATTAAATTAATGAATCTATCTTATTTCAAATAGATTATAATATGAAGTCAATTATCTAAATTATAAATATGATTTATTTTAGAATGTTAAAATATAATATCAGTAGTAGTCGAGTCATGCCTTATCTATCGATAACCGTATTGTTGTACTTTTTTTTATTGCCGTACGGTACAATTTTCTTGTTTAGTGTCTAGCTTTGTTTAATTTCAATATATTTTTGTGTTAATTTAAATAACTTCATTAATTTGCTACTTACGATAAGATTTAAAGATTGTAAAAAACCATTCTTTTCCTAATAAACTAAAGTTTAAGATATAACTCCAAAATGAATATTGGAAAGTTAAATCGACAGTATCGTATAGTAAGGAAAAAAATATTTGATTTGTAATTTGATATATTTAATAAAAAGTAACCGCAAGGCTTAGCGGGCCTGACGGGCCGCGCCGGTCAGGGTGTAAGCGATTACTTTCATTTCCGCCTGTACCTGCAACAATCATGTGCAGTGCAAGTTCCACGTCTCGATAGAGCAGTGTCTGGCGTCTCACATTCCGGCTCTTTTCCGCATATACTTTCCGATCATTTTTTATTATAATTATTTTGCCATTTCATCGATAGCAATTGTTATAGAAACAAGTAATGTCCTCAGAATCTGTAATACGACAAAACGCAGCGTTGAGATAAGTCTTAAAGATTAACACTATTTTCCCATACGGCCATACGCGGGATACTGCGTGAAGATAAAAAAAATCATTATTTAAAACTGTTTGGTACCTTTAAATCAGGAACGTCTTTCAATAAAAATTTAAATAGGTACCAGTAATGAAATTCTTTTTTATTAGCAAACGAATTTTGCTTACAGCATTGTTCTACCAACAATGTTCGATCTTTAGTTTAATTAGAATGTTAGGTATATTCTTTCTTATCATATATTACTTTATTTTTGTATTGACATTAATTAATAGTTTCGGTAACATGTCATAGTAAAAAAATATTTATGGTGGTTGTCGTAAATGCACTTTCTCAGGGCGGTCACACGTGGCCAAGCGTTGCGTCACGTCTCACCGGCTCTTGGGAAACGCTTTTTGCCCTCCGCTTGAACAACTCCAACTTTCCTACGTCTGCAGAGTTTTGTTTCCAAACTACCGGTTTTGGCGGCTTTTGGCAAAGCTTACCGGACTTCAAAATGTAAGCGATGCTTTAAACTTTGCAATTCGCAATTAATGTATTTAATGAAGGCGTCCCTCACAATTTTGACTCATTATTACGTTTCTTTAAAATAATAAAATAAAGTATTGAAAATATTGACTGCAACAGTACCTACTTCTTAATAAATAACACATTTTTAGGAATGTTAAGCAAACATGATTATAAGACATCCCATCAAAAACGTAAATCTAAATTTGCCAGCCTAGTTAAATGTTAAGTAACGTTAGTTCTCCACTCAATGACTGACAAAAAAAATGGAAGCTTAATGTGGATACCGAATTCTGAGATATTTCGGGATAAATTTCAAACTCTAAATTTCTCTGCGCTATTTGTCACCACCAATCACCAAACCAAATACTTTTTGTTAAGAAATTATTTCTATTAATCAATATTATTTTGTTATTTTTAAAATTGCTTTATCTTCCCACATTCTTTGATCTAACTTTTATTTTTAATTTTTTTCATATTATCTATAGTTGTTCGTGTTCAGTTTTTTTTTCAATATTATCTATCTTTGTACCAAACATAAAATTTCTAGTCACCTAGAATTAGGTTAAGTTTTTGATGAATGAGTCAGTCACAAGAATACCAATTTTTAAATGTCAATATATGAATTACCGTGTGAGTACACTTTTGTTTTTGTTGAAATTTTATATACATCACAAGTTAAACAAATGAGCTACATTTTATGCATGTTTACTAGATATAAAAGGCCCAAAAGTAGCTTGTAATGGTTCGTGTAAAATACACTACATACATATACATTTCCACTTTTCTACTTCCACGCTTTTTAACTTGGCTGGACACACACTCACACTGCCACAATGTCTTGATACCGCTAGAAAATGTAGTACACTAGCGTTTGGTATTCTAGCTGAAGGATATAAGCGCCCTTGGTATCGGATTTAATATATCTAGAGGTTGTAAATGTGAAAATCTGTTTTTGTCATTATTTGCAAAAAGCTTTCATGAGTTCAATGGCCATAAATCGTTTTCTCGTTCTATATAATGTTATAGGAAGTGAAGCTTTATTTATAGAGTATGCTGCCCGCCGCCTGCTCGCGTCGCTTGCGCACCGCGCGCGCTCCTCAGTGCTAGTTGAGGTGCCGTCGCGACCGGTGCTCCGCGTGCCCTTCCACTTTGATCCCCGCGTTATCGCGAGTCGCGCTTACGAACACTTGGTATCTGTGATAACTGCGTCTCCTCCGCCAATCGCGATAAGCTTAAACGTTAGCGATAAACTATCAGCTTGCCGCCGATCTGTGCCGAACCAATATCGAAAATTTTCACGACGCTCGAGCGTCCCGGTGGTAACGGAGTGCTTGTATACGAAAATTTGTGGCTATTCTTATATTTTCTTCGTGTGAAGTTATTGCTAGGGCCAGTGAAAGATGAGGCCTAAGGAGGAGATGGAGCCGAAGATCCAAACGGGGACTTTCATATTATCTGAGAAAATTGATGACACTAAGTCCAAGAAAAGTGAAAAGGAGATGAAAAAAGAAATGAAGAGGCTCGAAAAAGAAAAGCAAGAGCGAGAGAAACGCGAGAAGAAAGCAAGAGAAAAGGAAAAGGAGCGTGAAAAACAAGCAAAAAAAGGTTAGTTTCTATCTATATCTTTAAAATATATTAATACTGTGAAGCAAGTCTTATCAACGTGTTGCGCTATCATGATGTCATCTCGCTCAATTATAGAGGTTACAGCGAGCCCGTATGACGACGCGCGGCAATAAAATTCTCACCATTTTCAGTTCTCACAATTTAAATCTATTATTGTTGCTATTACATCATTAGAGACCTTGACAATACTTCGTTTATCAAATATTTTCTTTATACACTTTTATCATTAAGAATTTGGTTGTTTCAAACCAAGATAAAGAACTGGAATATTCAGTGTTCTTTAGTTTAGTATTTTGAGTGTTGTTATCACTGGTAATTAGTCAATTTAAATAATTCACTTCGAGAATAACTAAAACGATTGTTGAGAATAATAACGACATAGTTTATTCTAATGTATTTAATTCTGCTCCAGTTTAATATGATTTATTGAAGGCTACTTTGCTTTTATTATACATATAATAATTTGTTCTAGATTATGTGTTGTATATTATCATTACATTTATAAAAATAAAGTCATTTTAAAAAAATCTCTAAGACCCACAGTCAGTCACGGTCAAAAATATGTAATGTATATATATATATATATATATATATATATATATATTCATATATATATATATATATATATATATATATATATATATATATATATGTACATATATGATATAGCATTCTTGCATACTCATTGATCCGACACTTCTCAGAACATGCTATCTTTATCTGATTTTTCTTAATGAAATCCCAGAAACAACTAAAAGTAGTCTTATGAGACTAATGCAAAATTAAAGAACGAACTCTTGATTGGAAGTAGATCCATTTTAATTATTATAAAGAACTTACAAGACCTCAAACCTATGTCGTCACTTAGTTATAAATAAAATATGAAAATACACAAAAATATAAAAAAAACCATACAAAATTAATAAAAAAAAACAATAAAAAAATATTTGTAAAAACAAAAACCCCGACTGCATAAAACTAAAAAGAAAATAAACAAGTCCAATAGTTTATTAGGATTAACAGTCGGGACCTCTTTAAATTATGCGGAGTTCCTGGTAAAGATTTTATTGATTGAAGAATTACTTATAGGTCCCGACTGTTAATCCTAATAAACTATTGGACTTGTTTATTTTCTTTTTAGTTTTGTGCAGTCGGGGTTTTTGTTTTTACAAATATTTTTTTATTTTTCACTTTTTTGTTAAAATTCATTATGGTAATCATAATCATGATATACCTTTTTGAAATCCTCACAGTAAGCTCTAGAATTTGAGACCCATATTTTGGTACTCGAAACGAAAAAACTTTTTTTCACTCAGTCCAATGGCGTCCCACAGCCGCCATGATTGTTTTTATTTAACTTCACCTATCTAAGAACACTTAGGCTAATAATACGAATCTAACGATACCTCAATTGTGTAAATCCGTTCAGCGGTTCTGGAGATACGAGATAATAAAGAATAATACATACAAGATACGCGCGAAAAACATAACCCTTCCTTAGCAGTCGGGAAAAATACAAAACGACACAAAATTATTCTGCGCCCTTATTTAAAGTAAATTAATAGATAGACCGCAATTGAAATATATGATTAGGGGATAAAAGGCGGTATGCGCGCGGGCGTATTTTATTAAATATTTAACAATTAGTGGCAAAGTTTACTGCAAAAGTACTAGACTTTGTCACTAGCCTAGGACTTAAAACATCCATTACTTAAAGAACAAAAAACACAGCTTATTAAATTAAAAATACTTATACGTTACATATTCTGCATATTATCAATAAACGCATCGTAAACAGAAACGTTTTCTCTTTCAATTCCATTTGTAATTGTTTACGAATACAAGCCCCGCCGAGTGGCTCGTGACTGTGCGCTTGCAATCAGTTAGCAGAACGGGATTTATGCAGCGTTTTGCATACAAAAGTTAGTCGTCATGGTCGTTCGAGAAATTGCCGTTTTGGTCGAGCAGTTGCAGTTGCTCCGAAGCGAACCACCTTTCGTTTCATCTGACTCGCCGCACCCTTCCATTTGCTGCGCCGCGTAGAGCTACTAACTAAGAACTAGTGGCTTACGGTCTTTTCGACTGTCTCAGCTAACAACAACGTCATTGTTCTCAATCCCCGTTTTCTTTTATTTATACTAGTCATTACTGCCGTGAAGCTGTATATTTTTTTAATTTTTTGAAATCGAAATATTTAACGCTATCCTTTTTGCTCTTTTTAAGTTGTGAAAAAGAGCAAAAAGGATAGCGTTTTCTCACAAAAATCTAATTTTGGTTAGATTTGCAAAGATTTCCCTTCAACTTAATCTTGGTCCTATTAGTACCAAATTTCCTACATAATGTAATTTCTTTAAGTATATTACGTAAGAATTGGGTTTATACAATGCTACATAAGTTATAGCAGTCAATGGAGAGTGAATCAATATGGTAACTATTTTATATTACAAAAACTCTTAACATATTTTTTAACACAATAGTGCAATTTAAATTGCTTAAGGCTTAATAGAATGATTTCGTGCACCTAGCGCCTAAGAGCAACATGCAATCAGCATGTAATTTGGTCCGGTGCCGCAACTAACACGGAACAATACCCATTAGATAAGCACGCTAGCACATTAAACTGGATTTGTGTAGCTACATTACCTTGCTTCCTATTTACTTTTGACTTTTTTTAACGTTTACTATATATTCTAAATTGGTATAACAATATACTATCAAAAATATAAAGGAGTTGATAATAATGTACATTTATTAAATCGACGGTTGTTTTTACGGTAGTGTTTATATTTTATAATACTTAAATAAACATGTTTTGCATATGCAATGCAACCGGTTTATGTTTTGCATATACAATTCAGTCTCTAAGAAATGAAAAATTGTAAACAAAGTGACTTATAAGGTTCTACTTTGCTAGCGATCACCTAGTCCGACCTAATATTTGACTTATTTATTGTTTTAGTACTGCATCATAGTTATCCCTGTATCATATTATAGAACTTGAAGAAAATACAAACTTTGTAACTATGCTAAGGCTATCGAGTTGTTTTTGTTGTAGTGAATATAACCGTATATTTTTTCGTCAGTGTTGTTGCTAGCTGTTCATCTACAGCAGTATGTTGTTTTTCATAAGCGACATCATCTATCTAGCGATACCGGAGCGTGACCGGACTGCTAATGAACCTTTGCAGTATACAGTCGCTACAGTTATCGGTATCCATGAGTAATAGTACGATTTTTTAAATTACAATGAATGTCTTTTAGTCTATACGTGTTTTTTCCCCCCTCTAATAATATTATACCGGACTTGTAATGAAACAGATATACTAGTGTGTAGATGTTTCATTTAAATAAATATTTATATTGCTATATAAGTACATTTAATATTATAAATTTATTTACCAATGGCAGAAAATGGGTTCTAACCATCACCCCAAACTGGGAAGCCTTCTTATAGTGTATGTCGTTCCAGGCAATATTGCCTTTTGCAGTCATATGCTGTTGATTTATATATTACTAATTATTGAAATAGCAGTGCCAAGATATATAGAACAAAACACACAACCTCTCAAATGTTTTTGTGACACATTTTTGTGATATTAATAATAATATGGCTAAAACAAAAAAAAGTAATCAGATAGATTACTTTTAGTCTAAAAGTCTGATGAAGTGGGGGTCCAAGATGGAAGGCTTGCTCGCAGCGACCCCTGCCAGCCCTTACGAGGGCTGCAACGTTCCATCCGCCACGTGCACCTCGAGAGAGCGCACTGATAGGGCGTCCCCCCAAGGCGACGCGCACCAGTGCGTCCCCGCTGGTGTGTCAAGTGGCGACGAATGCGGCGTTGGGGACCGCCACCCAACACGCCATGTCCGGAACGGCGGGAGGTGGAGGACGGAGCTACAAATAGCTACGTGGAATGTAAGAGGAGGGATGGAAGAAAAGATGAATGAATTATTAGATGTGATGGATGATAGAGATTTGGATGTCGTTTGTGTGACAGAGACCAAGCGAAAGGGCAATGACACGACCGATTTGCCAGGCAGTCGGGTCGCTTTCTGGGCCGGCGTACCAGAGAGCGAGCGGGGCTGTCAAGGTGTAGGTGTGTTATTGTCCTCTCGATTGGTTAGTGCAGCGGTTGAATACAAGGCGATCAACCCGAGACTGCTTTGGGTTCGCTTCAAGCTGGGGTTAACAAGAGTATTCTTGTTAGTGGCGTATGCGCCAGTATCCTCAGCTCTATTAAGCGAACTCGAGGAGTTTTGGGAGAGTGTCAGGGATGTTCTAGGTAGCGTTAGAGGGAATGAAAAATTAATAATATGTGGCGATTTGAACGGATGGGTCGGAACTGCGCGAAGCGGTTACGAGGGAGTGTTAGGTCAGTATGGTGACAAGAGAATAAATGAGGCTGGAAAGCTTATATTGGAAATTTGCAAGGAAAGGAATTTGTTTGTGGCAAACACTATGTTTGACCACAAACAAATTCACATGTATACATGGGAGCGAACGGAAGGGAAAAGTATGATTGATTTATTCCTAGTGGATCAGCGTATTCGAAGCCAAGTCATGGACACACGAGTGTTTAGGGGTTCTGATCTGGGAACAGACCACTATCTAGTCGTTGCTAGAATAAGGGGTCTGTTCGCGGGTTGGCGCAGCTACACGAGGTGTCCAGACTTGGAGTCGAATTACCGCATAAGAAGCTGGAAGCTTCAAGATCCACCGACTAGAAAGGAATATCAAGAAAGAGTTTCCAAAAAGCTAGACAGCAGTGAATCTGGAAATGGAAATATTGAAGTATGCTGGCAGAACCTTAGGGATTGTATGAAGGAAGCAGCGATAGAGGTATGTGGTAAAGGTAAAAGGGGCTTTAGCAAAAAGCGTGATGAATGGTGGGATGATGAAGTGCAAGATGCAGTAGAAAGAAAGAAGAAGGCATGGCAGGATTATAAAGCCTCTGGTAAAGATAAAAGTATGAGAGAGATAAAAAAGAAAGAGTATAAGCTGCAAAAGCACCAGACGAAAGTACTGATCAAGATGAAGCGTGAAAAGGCAGAGAATGAAAGAGATGAAAGGTTAACGAACAACTTCAAGGAAAATACGAAGCTTTTCTGGAGAGAAGTTAGTGTTTCTCGAGGTTGCTCGTTAGCCTGTAGAATGAAAGGGGTGCTTTCGAAGGACGGTGAAATTCTAACAGAACAACCACACGTTTTGCAGCGATGGGCGGAATTTTACAAGGAGATGTATGAATGTGATGACGCCTCAGTCTCAAGTAGCAGCGAAACGCTGAGTCTTGATGTAGCTGATGGCGAAATCAGTGTAAAAGAAGTTGAGAGTGCAATACGAAGTTTGAAATGTGGTAAGTCAGCGGGAGCAGATGGAGTTACTGCCGAGATGATCAAATATGGTGGGCCACGCGTCTTGGACTTGTTCTGGTTTTTGTGCAATTTATGCTGGAAATCAGGGGAGGTCCCAGACGATTGGCGAGGTGCAGTCATCGTGCCTTTGTATAAAGGCAAAGGTTCACAGATAGACTGCGCAAGCCATAGGGCTATCAGTTTGATTAGCTTAGGTAGTAAAGTTTATGCTAAAGTTTTAGCGAGAAGAATGCAAGAGAGATCTGAAAGGCTGTTGTGGGAGGCCCAAGGAGGCTTTAGACCTGGAAGAGGGTGTATGGATCAGATCTTTTCCCTCCGCATGATCACGGAAAAATTTTTGGCCGTTAACCAAAAAGTTTTCTGTGCTTTTGTGGACTTGGAAAAGGCGTTTGACAGAGTTGTAAGAGCGAAATTATGGGAGATACTACCCCGGTACAATGTGAGCGGACCCTTGCTGCAGGCTGTAAAGTCTCTTTACAGAGATCACTCAGCCTGCGTGCGAGTAGGAGCTGGCATGTCGCCCTGGTTTGACATCCGATCGGGTGTTAAACAAGGTTGCGCCATGTCAGCTTGGTTGTTCAATTTGTATTTGGATAGCTGTCTCCAAGGAGTGAAACAAAGTGATATGGGAGTGAAAGTAGGTGACCTGAATGTGAATTGCCTGCTGTACGCAGATGATGCAGTGCTTATTGCATCATCAGAATGCGAGTTGCAGGCATTGGTCACCACTCTGAAAGAAGGGTGTGAATATAATGGTCTAAGCCTCAATGTGAATAAGACAAAGGTTCTGATTTTTGAAAGAGATGAAGAAAGGACGGAATGCAAGATCAGTGTAAATGGTAAGATATTAGAACAAGTGAATGAAGTGGTATACTTGGGAAGTATGTTCAGTAGAGATGGAAGATACGAGATGGATGTGGAAAGGCGTATTGCTGCCGGTAACAAGGTTAACGGAGCCTTAGCTGCATTGATGAGACGGCGAAACGTCAGCACAGCTGCGCGTTTGGCCGTACACAATGCAGTTTTGGTACCGACTCTGTTATACGGCAGCGAAACGTGGGTATTACAGAAGAAGAATGAAAGAAAGATGAATGCTGTGGAGATGCGATCTCTTCGTAGGATATGCGGAGTCAGCTTAGCTGATCGAATCCGCAATGAAGAGGTACACAGAATGGCAGGTACTAGCGAGGATGTCACAGTGAGAATGAAGAAGAACGTGCTCAGCTGGTTTGGGCACGTCGAACGAATGAGTGATGAAAGAATGGCAAAAAAGATTTATGATGGAAAAGTGAGCGGTAAGAGAGGTAGGGGGAGACCTCGGTTGACCTTCGAAAACACAGTATCAAAGATACTGGAGGAAGGTCACGTAAAAAGCATGAGGACCCCCCGAAGGGCATGTATGAAGAGGTTGATGACAGTGGACGAGGCGAAAGAGGTATGTAGAGACCGTAGCGTTTGGCGCTCCTTTCTCTCTGACTACCCCGCAAGGGATAAAGCGTGAAGCTAAGTTAAGTTAAGTTACTTTTAGTCTACAATTTTTATAATAATGAAGGAATTTTTTATTAATATTATATTAAAGTAAGGTAAAATCTTAATTTTCCCTTCACCCCTGTACACACGTTGCTGCCTGGCAGCATTATACGAGAAGACTAGATGTGTTAATTGCCGGATGTTCTATCTAATGGGTATCAGCGGCGGCGTCGTCGCACGCGCGAGCGAGGAGACCTATGATTTCAAATAACCTTAAAACGATAAGTGATAACCGTGATTCCTTTTGTATTTAAAACATACGATTAAAGACATCGTAAGTTTTAACTGAATTAACTATTAGAAATCTTACCTGCACTTTATGTTAAATATGTCCATAGAAATAAATCAGATCATTGTAATCTTGATTAAAGATTGCTACTAAGACTTACATCGATTATTTCTTAATTGAGTGACAGTTAATTTCCCATCTCGATTTGTAAGTCTCATTTAATTGGCATGATGAGATTGTGATCAAATGTTCGCTTTTATACATCCGCTTCATATTTACGATAATGACTTACACTTTGATCTGTCTAACGCGAGCTCGTATAACAATATTCTTTGCATTCTTTAATATATCCAAAAAGTTATAATTAGAAACTATAAATTTTAAGAGTTCATCACTCACCAAATGAGATTTATTGTAATCTATTTCAGGTATTCAGGCATGATGCCTGATATTTTTAGATGAAGGGTCGGCGGTTTCTCTTCCAGGTGTAAGAGGGAGGACGACATCCGGTGCCGGCTGACCCTAAGTTATTTATAGTGCATTTATTATTATACTATGCGTACAAGCATATTATACATTACCATTTTATTCCATTACCATACCTTTAAAGTTGGAGTTTGAAGTAAACAGATACAATCTGGGAATGTCGTAATTTCCATGATTGATAGGTGCTATCTGTTAATGTAATTACAGTGGAACTAATCAAGACACTCGTGGACATTAAGCGACTATTTAATGTAATAACAAGGTACTTAATATATAATAATTAATACAATTTTTATACATATTAATAAATTACTGAGATTTCCTCAATATTTTGTGTAAAATTAATAGCAGGTTTCTAACAATTTATTTAACATTGTAATGATGTTCTGCAGAAGATAGCGACCGAGCGACATTGAGGTGTCATTCATTGATTACGATATAATTGATATCGGAGGCGGTCGGACCTTTCGCTCTAACACGCGATTCCTGATAACACAAGAGATTACATTCGTAATGAATCTTAGTGGCTTTTTCTCTATCACATCGGATCATGCTATACGAATATGTGCTTTTTTTACTTTTAGTTTAGGTCACTTTAAAACTGAACTTTTAGTATTGCTGTACCCGTATTTCAAATTGAAATTTTATTTAGTTTATTGATTCATTTTGACATGGTTTACTACAAATCTCGTATCTGCTTATTGGATGTAGGTTGATAGTGATGAAGCGATTGAGAGGTCGTAACCTAATTATAACTGTGTGAAGTAATTGTCCGGCAATAATTGCTGGCATTGCAGCTCATTATCTTTGTTAGATGAGAGAGTGCGCGAGGATCAAGTACTCGCGTCATAATGAAAACTCATTTGCTGACGTAATTTCGTGAATACAATCTGAGTACTGAAAGTGTTTGTTAATCTCCTGAAAATATTCATATGAAGCCCTGTTTTCCTGTTCTAGTAGGAGTTTCAGGAAATCATATTTTAGTGCTCCCCTACGCTCCGCAATAACAATTGTAAAAATAAAAAATGCCTCGTCTGTCAATCACTCTGTAACGGAAGAATTTTAGTTATATTGATTGCAAGTATTTTTACATGTATATGCTGTTACCTCCTACATTAGTCTATACTAGTCTATTTATATATGTATTATGTGATGAAGACTACCATATGTTTGTATGTGTGTATACACACATACAAACTACAGAGTGCAGTCATTGCTTTGATTACAGCAAAATTACGATTATATTATTAATTGTTTACTAAAGAAGAGTTAAGCAGATACATAAGTTTATTTTGCTGAAATAGTTGTACGTACCTAATCGATACGATGACTCATTCGGATTTTTAAGCTTCAGTTTTATTACTACTTAAAAATAAAAAAATAAATAAAAATCGAAAGAGGCCAGNACTTAAATTTATATTTCCATTTCTTCGCTCTGGTGTCGAGGTTAAGCGCGGCGTTGAGTTCTGCCACTCAACACGCAATGCCTCCAGAATTCGGCAGAAAGTGGGGAACGGAGTGTCTTAACACTGGGTTCCCTCTGCCTACCCTGCAGTGTGCAGGATACGGCGTGAAGCTGATTTATTTATTACTACTTTATTATCTTAAATTGATATGATTTTACGTTCTATAGTAATTATAGTGTTATAACGGCATTTGTAACGTTCTATATTTATAGTATTTTGTTAATAAATTAATTGATATAACGTCAATGTTATACGAAGCCAGTAGCGTCTTGGTCACTCCTTCACAATCTTATGTACAAGATTCTGAGCTCGTATATTTCGTCGATTGATTCTAATCACCTGGCGTTATAATTTGAATAATCTAATCGGATTGAAGCCTAACATTCGTCGCGTCGCGGATTCGAGGTAGCAGGTTGTTAGTCGTCAGTGTTACGACTTGAAGTCGAATGTAAATACGTCGTCATCTTTCGGATTACGGCCGTCAAATGTGATGGTCGGAGTGAAGGTCAATGACGTCAAGTAAAGTCACCTTGTACAGTGTAATGTTTACTGTTCTCAACCAGAGTCGATTGTTTTTACGGCTTTTTCTCCTCGAGCGAAATAACCACACCAATTTATTACCTTTGTCGCGCCACTGAGCTCTACCTACTGCAATTAATATTTTTTATTTCCAGTGCCGTGTATGAATTGCAAAACTTCACTTGAACAATAAATTACAGTAATGTATTGTTTTAAATTCAGATGTATTGAAACAATATAATTGTTGTCAGATAATATGATATCAGGTTTTATAAGTTAACGATAACGGAACACTTACCTACTCTTGACAGCATTGCGGTGCACATTGCACATGTTTCATTTTTATGGAACTATCAATAAAAATTAAATATTAATAAGTCATTTGACATGATTATAACAGGATAAAAAATGCTCTCTTCGTAAAATTCTAATTGAAAATTTGACATTGTAAAATATCAACAACCTTACAAGACTTGCACTCGATCTGGCTTCTTGAACGAACTTGTTCCCCTTTGAACAAAAAAAATCCTCCTGACATTCGAGTTTCCTGGCTTCAGCTGAACGAGTTCTTCAATATTTAAGTAAAGACTGATTTTTATTAATAAACAGGTGTATTGAAAGTAACCTGTGTTAAAAAACCGGCTAAGTGCGAGTCTTCCGTACCAATATCAGTATTGTAGGTCAACGGGAAGAAGAACTTATAAAAGTTGTGCAACCATAAGTTTGAGTGCACATGCACCCATTTTGTATGAAACGTGTTTTTTATGCACATTTTAACACATTTTTCCAAACATATTCGGCTAACACCAACAGCAAACATATTAAACGCATTATTTCCAAACATATGAAGGTAATCTACACAAGTTCGTTAAGTAAACCACCGTCGGCATGAGCTTCTAAAGGAATTCATCTCGCCAATATAAAACAAGGGTTGCGTGTCTAATTATAAGTAAATGCCTCGACGTGCCCTCGTATCTGTAACACTAAAAACAATAAAAAAAAATTGGAAAGAAATACAAATATATATTTCTACTAGCGGCCCATTCGCGGCTTCGCCCGCATACCACTTACAATTCTCTTACTAAAATATAAATAATCAATATAAATTATATAATCAATATAATTCATATATTCAATAATTTTGAGAAAGTGCAAGCACTAAATAGCTGTTTGCGTGGACGAAATCGACGGCAAGGGCGCCCCCGCAGGACTCGTGCCTATGCTTGCGGCTGTAAACGGAGCGTTGAATAATTTTAAATTTACATTTTCTGAAAAAGTATACGTTCAAATTACATGCTATAAAAGCCAAAACATATCTTCATAAAATTTCCTTGATGATGAAATAACTTTCGCTTGTAAGGTTCAACATCTTTATCAAATAAAAAATGTTGAAATATCACCTTGCAATTTTTTGAATTAATAAAATAAAACATTTCTTTCGTACCAATGTACTGACATATATATTACTCTCTTTGCAGCGCACGCTCTTAAAGCAAATCTGTCCCTGAAATATTTGCAATCACTATGTGGCTGCTTGTGAGGATGCCGATGCCGTAATGTGTCCCACAGGGAGCCCCCCCGCGGGACACAAACCTTGGCTTGCGGCCGTTGTATTTTAATAAATATATTTAGCTATAGCTAGGTTAAGCTAAGCTTTTTTCTATCATCATACAAATTGAAAGCTAAAGATTCAGTCAATTCAGTAAAACATTTGTATAAAAAATTACTGTTATAGCAATTAGCAAATTTGTCGAACTAAGAGCTTTAAAGTTCTATAACTTTTTTTAACTGATTGTAATAAAATAAACACTAAATGTTAACTGACGGAAGACTAGCTTGCCAGAGGTCAATAGTGAACATATTTAAATCGGTTAAGCCGATTCTGAGATTAGCGTGAACAAACGCACAAACAAACATACAAAAGTTTAAAAAATCATTGTTTTGGGTTCTATTACATTAATAAAGGATCCCAATAATTTTTTTTCTTATATATCTTCCATATACTGACATTGATCCGTTACGATTATATTGTAAGTATAGATTATCAACGTAAAAAAATATGCAAAATGTCGAGGGGCGCGGTGGGGGAAGCGTGGCGGGTGACGATCCGTTTCGTAGAAAACATTTTTTGGTATCTTAATTTTAAATCTGTAAAACAGTTTTGATCTACATTAAATTAAATAAAAATCCAAGGTAACTAAATAATATACTTATTTATATGCTGAAAGTAAGGGATAAATGAAACATGAGCCAATACAGCTGTTTGTAGCCGAGTAATGTGTCAACAATTAAATATTTTTTTCTCTAAAACTATTTGTAATTTCGAAATAGTGTAAAAAGCAAATTTTATCATCGTTTAACGTACAAAATTAATAGAGTATTTAAAAGGATAAGGATTAATATCATTATGGACTTCTCTCTTGCCAAATGATAATTCTTAGTAATTATCTTTGGTAGCGGAAATTTGTAAAAATCTCCCTACAGAGATACTACCAACATAAATAAGTTGTAACAAGCGTATAAAAATTTCGACGTAGCTTTATGAGAACGTATGGCTTAGTGGTCCGAGCGCCTGGTTGGTTTCCAGGAGGCGCGGGTTCGAGTCCCGCTACGTTCAAATTTTTATACGTTTTCTAAATAAGTATTTGTATATAAACCTTCCTCGATACTCTTCTAAATGAAAACCGCATCAAAATCCGTTGAATGGTTTAGAAGAAGAAGACTTAGAAAAGCACAGACAGATGCGCAGGGCGACTTTATTTTATAGTATTATAGATTTATAATATTGACAAAGTTCTGATTACCTGAGTAATGCCAGTGATACAATACGTTTGTAACGATTAATTGATTCTAGTAGCAGTTGAAGAAGTGTGTTAATAGGATATCAAATATGTCAAGAGCACTCGCGCTTATCTTGAGGTTACCAGCACACGTACCAGACGCGTTCGATTCGATTCTAAACTAATGGTACAAGATTCAACAACGTACATTTCGATATTCTGGCTATAAATTTGTTTATTTGCATAGCTCAGTTTAAAGTATAAATGTTTTTGATTAAGATGACTAATTTTGATATAATATTTGTTGATATAAATATAATCGTTAATCGTATCATAAAGTAAATAAGAGACGTAAAAAAGTAGCGTTCGTTGGACTCGACTATAAGGTGCATGCAGTTACAAGCTGGTTTATCTTGCAACTCGATTGAATGCATGCAAGCGGTTAATCTGTCGGTTTGAGTTTATGGCCTAACATCCCATTGCTTAAATCTGTAGGGATCAGTTATTCTAATAAAACTTTTATTTAAGAATGATTCATAATAGGCGATGAAACCCTTCATTATCTTAAGAAAACATGATGTAATTATAATAACACCTTATAATAGATCGATATTTATAAACATTTATTTAATTAGATAATTTAGTCGTTTTAAAATGATAATTTAAATGAGTATTAGTATTATGCAAGCAAATGTACTTTATATTATTAAAATCATCATTTAACAGGTGAACAGCTAGAATAAACATTAATTTTAAGATTGACCTTCTAATATATAATATTTTACTTTAAAACATAAGGCAAACCGCGCATTTTATCGTCTATTTTCATAGTCAAACGGAATCGGAATAAAATATTTCAAATGATGGCAACCTTTGCTTGCGGCAGTTATTTTCCAGGCAACCATGTGTTTTAGTGATGAGAAAAAAATAAATTTTAATTTGATATATAATTCATTAAAAAAACACATGAGTGCAAATATTAACATTAAGTGTTTAATCTTTGTTATGCGATTTTCTTTAAAATAATGTGCAATTCACATAAAAAAAATATGAGTGCAATTTTCTCCAAAAACTAGTTACGAAAAACATTAACTAAAGGTGATTGCGGCAGGATTCTTTTATGCAACCCTGGTGTAAACTATTCTACTATCATGTATGATTCTTAAATATAAGTTTCATTAGAATAACTGATCCCTACAGATTTAAGCAACGGGATCTCAATCTATTAGTAGAACAAATTTGGCACGTAAAGTTTTTATTTATTTATATAATTATTGTGTACGTGTGTTTTTTAATCTTTGTCACCCTACTCTTCGCCGGCTGAAACAATATAATATAAGCAGTATAATATAAGCAGTAAAATAAATTTAATAATAATACATTCAAATATAACTTACCTTGCTTCACGCTTTATCTCTAGCGGAGTAGTCAGGGAGAACGAAGCATCTCCGTCCTCCACATATATAAATATTACTCATTGACATTTATTATTTTATAGTAATATGTTAACATTTTTGCTGACCAGTGGGTATATATAATTTATATTTATATAATAATAAAGCTAACCTTCTGTCCGACCTCGCGATTGTCTCTACGAGAGGAAGCAGTGAGCGCTCCCCTAGTCTAATTCCTTCGACCTAGAACACGTTGTAGTCTAATTGACCGTCTCTATTAAACTTCCGCGTTTCGTTGCTACGCCTGACAAATTGCACTTAAAATTGTTTTGCTTTGCGACATGTTTTTGTTGCATTTTTAACTATATATTTTAAAAACTAAACATATATATTTATGTTTGAAGGAGTAAAGACCTCCTGCTAGCTACCTAATCAGACGGAAGTAGAGTCTCGTTGCCGTGTCTGTAAAGTTGGGCGTTATAACAAACAGCAGATAATATAATTCATTATAAACTTCTAATGTTCTAATCATTATTTATTTTCAACATTGATTGTTATTTATAATATTCAATATCTGCTATAAAAATGGCGTGTGGCGCCTCGGTTCGGCAATGATCGGAAATATTTACTAGTTATTCGGCCTACATCGGTCAAATCGAAAAGGTCAAATAAAATAATGATGGCGAACTTCACATCGTACAATCTCGCCCAAATATGAGCTTTAACTCAATGGCAGAAAGGCCAAATATTGCTTACATTAAAATATAGCTAATAACGAAAATGGTTGTTTTTTGTTTGATATTAGTCTGAACTTCGTTCATTTTGTCATTGAGTTATGTTAACGTTGAAAATAATAAAATATATATTACAGCAGTTTAAAACAACAGTTAAAAAAATATAATATAACGAATAATTCATTATAAAAATATAACAGTCACGCCCAACACTACGGGTCTGAAGTTCGTCACTCGCCGCGTCTGCGTGCCCGACGCCTGTCGTCACGCGGCACACCCTCACGGCTTATATACAGATATCGTTTTGTATACGAGTATATATTTTTTAAATAAGTGCTAAAAATAGCAATAGAGATAATATTTTTTATTTTAAAAGGTAGTTTAAAGATTCTAACTGTAAGTAATTCTAGCTCAAGCTTAAGCTCAGAATCATTTAAAAGAAAATGTTAATTACCAAGCTGTTCCATAAACAGACATATGTGTTTGTATAAAATTCAGTATGTAAAATGTAATACGTTTAGCATTTATAAAATTGGCGATGATCGCATCGAGTAGGAATAGAAGAGGACCCAAAATTACTTCTTGTTAAATTTTGCAATGTTAATAAGGAAACATTTTCGGCGTTCGTACATCATGTATGTAGGCTGAGAAGAATGTAAATTAAAATTTCAGTCACAATTGAACAATGCGTATCATTTGTGATGGATGAAGCTAACATGAAATAATTTACTATAAATAGAACTTTCAAGTTATCGAGCGCAATCAGAGATTCTAAAAAATATGTAGAATCTGACGAGTTAAAATAGAATTTTTATATTCGACGAACCGCGCTTTAACTGTTTTGTTGTACATTTCATAAAATAATATGTTCAGGGGCACTAAATTGTGTTCGTGGTTTAATAGACATTTGCATCGAAACGAGGCGCAAGATATGTCGGCGCGGCGCACGTCGTCTCAGGTGGTGCGCTCGTCCGAGAGACTAATGAAGAGCTGGCGGCCGCCGTCGCCCCCAGCGCGCGTCATCCGGGTCAATTGGCCGCCTTACGTAAGCGCTCTCACTGCTTAAATCGCCTCCTCGAGGAATCATTTATATATCGTGTAGATATTTTTCACTATAAAGATACCATATCTGAAATCAAATGAAACAAAAAAGAAGTGAGTGCTAATGTAATAAAACACCGGACAAGCGCGAATCGGGCTCGCCAACCGAGGATTCCATACAAAAATTGGAGGTCTCGAGCTATTACTGAAATTCAGGCTTAACTTAACCAGAGCCTTTTCATCTGATAACTCATTTGAACTAACGGCTTTAATAACAAATTTTGCCCCTCTTTTAAAACTGTTTTTTTTCTAGATTTAACCAGAATAAAAAATATTTTTCAGATTTTTTCTTAAAGTAGTAACTACCTGTAGATGCTAGAAGGCAAATTTCATAATTATAGGTTAACCTAAAGTACCCTATTAATTTTGATTCCTTTTATATATATATTTTGCCAAATAAACGGCTATTTTTTAAGTAAATGTAGAAATAAGTTTTTTTCAGAAAATCATGGGGCCGTAGACTCGATATCTCCAAGCGTTCCTGAGATAAAGTTTCTTGATAGACAGATAGACAAATAGACAGACAGACAGATAGCGAAGCGATCTTATAAGGGTTCCTTTTTTCCTTAAAACTGTACGGAATCCTAAAAAAAGTTAAAAGTTAAATATTTTTTAAAGTTTTCCACACTTAGGAAAAATAAATATTATTTAGAATACGTACAAAAAAAATAAAGTAAGTTAGAAGTTAGTTTGTTGGCTGTTCTCTAATTGCGGCGATGTAACTGTTTGTGTATGAGTATGAGGTATATCATGCTTATTTTTTGAACTGAACACTTAGTAGAAGAAACATGGTTGTCTACAATATAGGCAAATATTAAATATCTGGAACTAACCGAAGAAAATGAAACTTATGTAACATAATAGATAAAAACGAAAATTTTATTTTTGCCTAGTTTTAATATTCTATTGTGTTGTGTTCTGACCTTCATCGCATCGCAACACTTATCTTTTTTATTTCATTTCATTTTCCTCAGATGTAGTAGTTTACCACGAATGCTAATGACTCTATATTTAGTGGTGTATTATAGAATGATGTCATCTCTTTATCTAATGCAGCTCAGTAGCTCCAACAATATGTCCACCCTTATCAGCTTCAGCAGATCTTTTAATAAAATGTGGCTTTCTCTCGTGCTGGGGCTACCATGATATGTTCTGATCCTTGGGCATTCTACATTTACATTCCTATATATGGCAAGTCAAAATAATGTGTACAGTTTCAAAACAAATGAATGTTGTTGTTTTAGTTATAATTATTCTATTATTAAAATAATGATATAAATGTATATCTCAGCATATCTATCTGTAGAACAAATATTATACTCCAGTACCAACAACATATTATAATGATTACCACAATAGTTTCCAATTGAACGAGGACAGCAAGTGCTTTGTACACTGCAAACAATTCTCTTACGAACTATGTAGAAACATACATACATACATATATAATATAATGTTAATATTTAGATACCTAAGGAAAAATCCATTTTAATATTCCCCCACCTGTTGTGAATTCATTGCTATTGTCATCGGTTGGTGAGACGCCAAAGATTTTGTGTACTTACTTATTATGAATTTATTACTCATTTTTATTTCTACAACTGTGTTCTATATATAATTAGTGCAACATTTTATTTCTTTTACTTTGGTAACTTTTGTTTTGTTTTGTTTGGTAACGCCATATACATGCACGGTATTTACGAGTACCAGTGCCACGATGGCACTGTATAAATCATGTTTTCCATTTTGTTATCTAAGTGATGCAAACAGAAAAAAAAACAAAAGAAAAAAAACAAATTAATGACGGTTAACGAAACTCAAACACATGTGTAAATAGTTGTATAAATTGAAATTTGGAATTCTTAACCAAAGACGAAAAATTTGTAATTAAAGTGGCCAATACGACAAAACGCCAATATTCACACATATTCACACACATATATTTATATGTAAAAACGTAATATTAAATATATCAATAAAATAGAAAATAAAATATATCAATTAAATATATTCGTTCATCTGTTTTCCTGTTACGTCAGCTCGTTTTTATCTTTAAACGAAATATTTTATGGATGTTATAATATAAAATTGTTACAACTGCATTCAAAGCTTCCTTATGTTAATTATATTTTAATGTAATACAATCCATACAAGGCTGTGTAAATATTTACATACACACGATTAAATGAAATTTGTTTAACTTTGTAAAGCTAAACAATACGTTAGTAGGTATTTCCTTAATTTTAGTAAGTAATATATGGATGTAGGGTTAGTGATGACCAATATAATATTAACTATAAATGTTCAATCTACCATTTAAGCGTCCTTGTTATTTGAATAATATTTTGAAAATAAATTTAAAATAAAAATGTCATATTATAAACGTATTTTATTTTCAAAAATCAGTGTTTTAAGAGCATAAGATTAACTGTTAATAGTAGCGAGTAGTGTTTCCTGCGCGCCGTCCGGAAGGCAGAGCAAGGAAGCGTCGCGCGTGACCGGCTGTTGCACGTTACCTACATGTTGCCTCCTGGACGCTCTACTGACACTTCCTCTGTTTCGTTGTCTGCAATCAGCACGCGCGAGTAATACTTTGCCAAGTCGAGTCGATGTTTGTTGATGTGATGTTGCATGTAATAAGTATAGCTACATAAGTTCTCTTTCGTTGTATTCCCCATTGACATCGCTTTTAAAATACGACAACGCCAGACTTTTGAAAACTCCGTGAAATTTAATGTCTCACGTTCCACTCATTAAGCTGACCTATTTACTGTTCATCGTGAATTATATGCAATACTTCAAAACGGCGGCCGAGGCCCCAACATTTTTTTTTAAATACTCCACTGCTAGTTATATATAAGTTTTAATATAACTCATTTTTACTTAACCTATAAATTGCCTATTTGCACAGATTTATAGAAAATGTTAATAAATATTTTTTCAATTACGTTAACACTGCCGTACTGGACTGTGTGAGACTGTGTGCTTACTACTTAGTTATATGCTGATAAGTAAAATATTTGAAATTAATATTCATTGAACATAAAATTTGATATATAATAAATTTTAAAAATACAGTTATTTACATAAGAAACACAAACAGCTAGAGCTACGACTACCAGTAGATCCGCTAATGATTTGTGAGGCGTTACATGAATATTCCCAGGGAATCCCCTAACATTAACAACACTCCATAGCTCCGCGGGGAGTCGTTCACTTCTGCATTTACCTACTTATTTCTTACGATTAGATTAGATTCTGAAACTCGTTATTACATTTATTTAATAAACGGTTAAGGTTCAAAGTATAACTTGTATTCCTTTTTGGTTATTATGTTTATATTTTTAGGGTTCCGTACCATTTAAGGAAAAAAGGAACACTTATAAGATCACTTTGTTGTCTGTCTGTCAAGAGACTTCATCTCAGGAAAGTTTGAAGATATCGAGTTGACATTCAAACCGTATATTCAGATCTACGGGCCGACGATGTCCTGAAAATATGGCATTTTTACAATTACTCAAAAAAAAAATATGGTCGTTTATATCGCAAAAAATGCGTATTTCGACACTATAATTAGAGACAAAATTAATAGATTACCGGTTGCCTTGGAAATATGAAATCTGGCAGCTGACATCTACAGGTAGTACTAGTTCAGGAAAAAATCTTAAAACTACATTTATAGTTACAACTGTTTTTTTATTCCTAAAACTAGTACACTTCAATCTTGTAAAGACTTTAGACTACATTGTACATTACGTATTCTAATATTGTTATTCAATATACTGGTTTATGAACGTACCTACTTGTTGTCAAAGTATCCAGCGTCTAAGCATTTCTCATTACAATGAGGAAGCTATGCATCTTATTTGAAAGTTATCATCAATTCCTACGATATTTTATAATTGTCTGGTCCAACAATAATACTTGGATGGTGACTGTATTATATAAAAAGTGTTGTCGTGTTTTATAGCAGTTTACATGCATTTTATGGGGACGCTCTGCCATGAAAAGAGTCTCGCACATTAAGACGCTGAACTAAGATTAATGAGTTATATCAGCTTCACGCTGTATCCCGCACACAGCAGGGTAGGCAGAGGGAACCTAGTGTTAAGACACTCCGTTCCCCACTTTCTGCCGAATTCTGGAGGCATTGCGTGTTGAGTGGCAGAACTCAACGCCGCGCTTAACCTCGACACCAGAGCGAAGAAATGGAAATATAAATTTAAGTAAATATTTCATCTCCTCGAGTGGGGATCGAACCCACAACCAGTCGATTTTGCAGTCACACCTCGTGCCGCTGCGCCACGACCGGCCTCTTAATTAATGAGTTAATTTTAATTAAATTAATTTTTGTACTTATACTGAATAGATTAAAATTTATTTATTTATTTTTCTGTTCTGTGTGCAAGGTAATGAAAGTTAACAAGGCGCTTTTAACCATTCTGACAAAATGTCCAACCATCATTTTAAAGTACAACCTTACCCATATGAATTTAAGCTGTATGTGTATATTTATTATACTTTAGAGTTATTAATCTCTATTTATTTATTTATTATTGCTCTCACTGATTTGTTAAATTTGTTACTCGATATGTTTCTATAGCAACTTACCTGCAGCCACTACGTGGTACATACAGACTACAGCTGCTCCGGACTTCGGATGCCATTCCGACTTTTGATGTTGTTGGTGTTGAATGCCATTTCACACGCCATTTAATGCCACACCTATAGTGTCAAAGTAGAACTCATTCATTGGATGAACTTGAATGGACATCGTTATTGAAATACCAATATATACTCTTATGAGCATAAATTGTATATCTAAATATTAAACTGGCGATGACTCATATTTTTACCAAAATATGATTAGTATCAAATATAATCAGTATCAGTTTTCGCGTACCTCCTTCGCCTTGTCCACTGTCATCAACCTCTTTATACATGTCTTCATCATAGCGGGGATCTTCATTCTTTCCACACGATTTTTCCCCTAGTATCATCGATACTATGTTCTCGAAAGTCAACCGAGTAACACTATTATAGTAGACCGATGCAAACATGTCATTATTTCAACGGTTCACATGATAATAGTTGGATATGCTCCAAGTTATACATTGTGATACTAAATGGATCACCACGTTAATTTTGGTTAAAGGAACTCGGCGGTCTCAGATAAACAAACACTCCCTGCATTATGGATTCATTTGTTTTTTCGTCCTCGATGTTGAAATTTTTGTGTTGAAATGTTTCTATTTATGTTTTTTAAGGGTGTTGTACCTCAAAACGAAAACATACAACCTTTATAGCATCATTTTGTTGTCCGTCTATCAAGACAATTGATCTCTCGACCGCGTGAATTTATCAATCTGAAATTAATAACAAATATTTTGGTCCACGGTCTCTTGTAGCACAGAAAAAATAAGTTTTTAAGTCTACACAATGAAGAAAAATATTTTTTATGAAACTCGCCGCGTAATCAAAACCTATAGGGCATTTCTTGTGGACCTACAGTTATGAAATTTGGCAAAAAGTGTGGACTTGTAGTACAAATAAAGAAAAATTCTAAAAGAATAAAATCATTACAAATTAATAATTGCAGTTCATTTCATACAGAATGAATGCATTCGTCCGCAAACTTAAGTTTGCCATCTTTTATAATTGTGTTGGCATATAATATTGGTACGGAACCATGGGTATGCGAGTCCGACTCGTATTTGTTTCTTGTTTTTATTTGTTGAAGAAACAAAGCTGTTCCCATGTCTCTCTTGTGCACGAGGTGGCCGTAGCTTGGCTTCCATAATTGGGAATGTTTATTCTTTTCATTTTCGTCAATTTTAAAAATAAAACAGCAGTAGGTACCTGAGCAACATTTAACAGTTTATAAAACTGAATTACTTAATTTTTGTCGATTTCTCTACATTATAAGAGAGAGGTAAGGCTATAAAGCAGACTAGGATTATCGTGGCTCTATAAATACATGATGTTTCCATCACGATCCTTGCAGTTCATTTCATGTAGCAATGCGTAAGTCTCTTGGGAAAATCATACGAGAAAGGGAAAAATACGAGACAGTGCTTTTGAGCATAAGAATGTCAATGAACTTTGTTCAAAATATTTTTTCATATTTGTTTTTATTGAAATATTTTTTCATTATGTATATTTGTTAATCGTCATGAAATCTGAACAGTAGCATCAAAAATAAAATAAAAGTTTCGAACCAACATACACACATATATGTATATATGTATGTATTATCATGTACCCAATATAACATTAACATAAACATTTAAATTTAGTGCGAGTGAATAACCTCCAGGTAACGTTAAAAAATACTCATTTCATTTGAGCACAGTTGTACGTAACTTGACATCGAGCCGCCTCCCGCTCGCGCTCCCGCTCTCGCTCTCGCTCTCGCTCGCGCTCTCGACCCCGACCGCGCACTAAAGAAGTGACTTTTAGAGAATTACAGCAGTTGCAGGTCAACTAAATTATTAAATAAGACAAGGAAAATAAGTATAAGAAACCGTAGCTAGTTGTTATTTGTACAATATTGTAAGATATTTTACAAAGATAATTTTTACGATTAGTAAGTGATGCGGGTGTCCGCGGACGTTCATTGAAACCATACTGTTATCTCTTAAGTTGTGTTAGCAGAGCAAACTAACCTTATGTACATTCGTTATTTTGATTTGTACATAGAAATATTTATTATATTATTTATAAATATTAAAATGAAGTAATCTATGTAGGAATACCCAATGTTTCACGGTTTTTAATATGTGTTTTTTGTAAATAAAACATTTTCTACAAAATTGTAGAAATATTTGTGTCTCTGAGTTAATTAATTAGTTAATTTACATCCGTCTTAATTAGATGCTATACTGTTGAGCACAGGTATGTACATATGTATGTACATATGTATGTATGTATGAATGTAGGTAGCGCTCGTGGAATTTTGCTTGTGTCATCACGTCTAACAATTTCATACGCTCTAGAGCAGTGATTCTCAACCACTGTGCCGCGGCACTTTTGTGTGCCGCCAAATTTCAAAAGTGTGCCGCCAAAATTTTGCAAATATATAATAATGTTAATATTATTAAATTATATCTTTATTTTATCTTTTTCTTTGTATGTCGCCAAATTTTGAAATCGTTAAATATGTGCCGCAACAAAAAAAAGGTTGAGAATCACTGCTCTAGAGTCTAACATGAGTCATGAGGCACTCAGTCGCAGGTTAACTTTTATGAAAATTGTCAAGTAAATAAAGAGCTAAATAATTAACATGTATTTTTTAAAATTTTGGATACTTGATTACTTGTATAAGATTTGATAAATTATATTAAATGTTTGTGAAATTCACGTAATTTTGGGACGACTATTTGCCTACTTTCTTATAAATACCTATACATATATAACGACACACGAGTGTGTGGCCCAGTGTGGTGTGGTGTGACACGCCGGTGTCGGTGGCGGTGACATCATCGAGGAGTTTCTTATTCACGGTACGATGTCGCCCCCAGCCCGTGTCGCGCCCCGGACGGTGGGACCCTCCGTAATGTTAGTCTGTTGAGGGTCTAGCCATTATTACTAGAAAAATGTGTTTGAATGAATGGATAAAGGGTGGTGCGAGTCGTCAGCGTCGTAAATACGACTTATCCATTCAAACCGGACTGGACAAATATAATAAACATGTTTATGTCTACATGATTGGTACGTCTCTATCTTTACCACTGTCTTCACTGAGTGCTTCGTGCGTTCTGCTCAATACTTGCGTTGAGCTAGCTTCACAAGTTGTCGTTCGAGAGGCAAGGTTACAGTTCATCGGAGCGCCCACCCCCGCCGTCCTAACGGTACCCGGTGCGGTGCCCGCGCGCAGCCAACAGGCCGCCGATATCCATCCAGAATTATGTTGTTTACATTACTGCTTTAAATCTATGCTTGTTTACTCGAAGCCAATCGATCATTGTTAGGTACAGCTAGCCAAGTTTATTTCGTATACATGCAAACATATTATTTTATAGAAACTAGCATTAAATTTAATGGCTTACCCTATTCTTTCCGACTTTCCTATTAACTGTATTGTACACATGTTTTATATTTATAGTTGTATCTTTAGGATCAAGAATCATCTAAGGTCGGTACACATAATTAATACTGTAGGTACGCTTCACTCATTATTACAGAAAAATACTAAAATATAGTTAATATATCAATACGTTAAATAATAAAAATAACAACTGCAGATTTTTTCTATTCATTATTTCAAATTAAGTCACCATACATAGTTGTCACAGTCAAACTTTTTGAATACAATTTTCACTAAATGTTTGTGTAAGAGTAAGCAAATACGTAGGTGTGAAAGTGAGAACTTTTGCTTATTTTAGCACAATGCGTATAATTTTGTTAATTATTTACTTTCATAAGTAAAAAATATAGTTTAAGGTTATTTCGTAACGTCAATATATAATATCAACATGCCATCGTGCTTTGTTCAAAGAATGTAAATACCTACAGATGTCACACGGCTTGACTCAGTGGCGTAGGAAGGGGAGTAGCCGGGTGGGGTGTGACCACCTCAGAAATTTTACTTTTAACAAAATTTGGGCCGAAAAATAAAAAACAACTACATTTATACGAACCTATCTGTTCAAGGCTAAAGTCCAGGCCACTCCACAATCTACATGGCTACCGTACGTACGTCGGTGTCGGCGCGGTTGCGACACCGCGCTCGTTCAGCTGTTGTTGCGTTGGGCTTCTGTTTCATATTTCATATCGACTGTCATTTCAAAATATTCTCAGAAAAATAAACTGGAGTACGAATGTATTTCACAACTGCAGGTACTCGGTAGATAGATAAGTAGCTACTTATAGTACCTATTTATAGTACCATCTCTTTTTTCATTTCATCATCTTTTTTATAAAACTTCTGAACAGATCAAGTCGTTGATTTGTATATATATTGAATTGCCTATTGGCCTTATAAGGCTTCTAAGCACTTAAGAAATCAAACAGCTAAAGTTAATATTTTTCATTTGCATTTTGATGAATTTAAACATGATTTTTACGATTTATTTCCCCCTTTTTAAGGTTCCGATCACTTTGTTGTCCGTCCGTCCGTCCGTCTGTCTCTCTGTCTGTCAAGAGATTATCTAATCAACATTCCATCCATCCAAAATTCAAACCATATACTCAGGTCTATGGCCCCTTGATTTCCTTAGAATTCCGAAATTTGGCATCTAGCATTTCAGTAATAGTTCAGGAAAAAATTTAAAACTATTTATTTGTGGTTAAATTCTAAAAAATAATAATATTAAAAGGGGGGCAAATTTGGTATTAAGGCCGCCGTTCAAGTGAGGTATCAGAAGAAAGAGCTTGGTTTGCATATTCTAATACATATTTTATACATTTTTTACGATACGCTAATTGTACGGAGCCTGCGGTGCGCGAGTCTTACTCACGCTTGTTTTGATTTTTTAAAATTTAAATGATTAAGTTCATACGTCCTGTATAGTAGCATAATTAATATTTATACTTTATAATCTTTTTGAAAAAGTAAAACATCCAGTCCTTCTTGCTTTTAGATTATGGAATTAATTTCTTTAAAATCCCGACTCCACAGTCCGCACATACTACTCGTCGTAATTCGCTTCGTGAGATCTCTCGTCGCGTCCTTTACTGCTGATAGTCACATACTACTTCTTTCTATTCACTTATAACTTTTGTTCAAATACACCAAGATTTTTAATATCTTAAATACAGCAAATATATTCTTTATTTTTTTTAATACAGAAAAATGTGTGGTAAGGTATGACGAATGTAGTTTGTGGCCCGCTCGAAGAAGTTAATTTTTAAATCTTGGCTCTGGCAACAAGCGTGGCTTCTCTGTAGTGGAGTGGAGTGTCTTAACACTAGGTTTTCTCTGTTTGCTATGTGTGATACAACATGTAGGTAACATGTAAATAAGTATATATTTAATATTGCTTAAAATATGCATATGCTCAACGAGACTCATTTTCATAAGCAGTATTCGTTTCTGTTTATTAAAGCATAACAGGCCAGTAGACGCGTCGGTATATCGTACATATTTTGGAATAAAATCGTATTTTATTTCGTATAAAAATTGTTTTCGACTTGATTTAGTTTTATATAAATAGATACAGCTGGATGAGTACAATAAGTGCAGTCTGCGGAATAGAGGGCGTTGAGAAACAATGTGGTTGTCGATAACTACATTGTCAAAGCGATAAGAAGAATTTATTATTGGTGTGAAAACATTCAATTCGTGTCACCGGCGTTGTTATTAAACCAAGGCCATCTTGGCGCAGCGGCTCAGCGCCTGACTCAACACGCAATTGAAAATATGGCGGAATATGGGGAACTGAGTTTCTTAAAACTAAATTTCCTCTGCCTACTCTATTACTATATGTGGGATATATTATGAAGCTAAAAAAAGAGATTCTAGCAACTATTTATCAGAATATTTCTTTCATTTATCAATGTCTCGCTTCTCAGCAGTCTTCATTGTTTTGTCTCTTACTTTAATTGTTGATTATAGAGCGGTTGTAGAGAATTTAATGAATGACTGTTTAACATTGGCACAAATCGACCGAGCGACTGCTGATTTGCCAAACCCTTGCACTTTCAATATAATGTGTATTGTTTTAATATATGAGTGTCATTGTTTGAAATACACTATAACTAACTTCTTACAATATTTAAATAACACGTTATTTTGTTTATTTTTTGGTAATATATTAAACTTTGATCTACTAAATGATAGTATTCGTCCGTTTATAGTTAAGCAAAGACCTAATATTGCGTTCTGTGACTGCACTGGGATGGTCTGCACAGGTCTATACGCACTTTTATCATTTATAGGCGATTTGTAGCTCTATGGGGTCAATAAACTTAACTTAGTTTCACGCTTTATCCTCAGCGGAGTAGTCAAAGAGAACGGAGCGCCATACGCTACGGTCTCTACATACCTCTTTCGCCCCGTCCACTGTCATCAACCTCTTCATACATGCCCTCCAGGACCCTCAAGCTTTGTACGTGACCTTTCTCCAGTATCTTTTATATGTGTTTTTGAAGGTCAACTGAGGTCCCCCTACCTCTTTTACCACTCACTTTTCCATCATAAATCTTTTTGCCAATTGCCATTCTTTCATCACTCATTCGTTCGACGTGCCCAAACCAGCTGAGCACGTTCTTCTTCATTCTCACCGTGACATCCTCGCTAGTACCTGCCATTCTGTGTATCTCTTCATTGCGGATTCGATCAGCTAAGCTGACTCCGCATATCCTACGAAGAGATCGCATCTCCACAGCATTCATCTTTCTTTCATTCTTCTTCTGTAATACTCACGTTTCGCTGCCGTATAGCAGTCGGTACCAAAACTGTATTGTGTACGGCCAAACGCGCAGCTGTGCTGACGTTTCGCCGTCTCATCAATCTCCACGGCATTCATCTTTCTTTCATTCTTTTATAATACCCGCGTTTCGCTGCCTTATAACAGCGTAAAAAACCAGAACCTTGGTCTTATTCGTATTCAGGCTTAGATCTTTATTTTCACACTCTTCTTTCAGAGAGGTGACCAATACCTGCAACTCGCATTCCGATGATACAATAAGCACTGCATCATCTGCGTACAGCAGGCAATTTACATTCAAGTACTTTCATTCCCATATTACTTTACAATCTGCAGCCAGGGTCCGCTCACATTGTACTGGGGTATCGTATCTCCCATAATTTCGCTCTTATAACTCTGTCAAACGCCTTTTCCAACAACAATAGCACAGAAAACTTTTTGGTTAACGGCCAAAAATTTTTCCGTGATCATGCGGAGGGAAAAGATCTAATCCATACACCCAGGTATAAAACTTCCTTGGGCCTCCCACAACAGCCTTTCAGATCTCTCTTGCATTCTTCTCGCTAAAACTTTAGCATAAAATTAGTACCTAAGCTAATCAAACTGATAGCCCTATGGCTAGCGCAGTATATCTGTGAACCTTTGCCTTTATACAACGGCACGATGACCGCACCTCGCCAATTGTCTGGGACCTCCCCTGATTTCCAGCATAAATTGCACAAAAACCTGAACAAGTCCAAGACGCGTGGCCCACCATATTTGATCATCTTGGCAGTAACTCCATCTCCTCCCGCTGACTTACCATATTTCAGACTTTGTATTGCTCTCCCAACTTCGTTTACACTGATTTTGTCATCAGCTACATCAAGACTCAGTTTTTCGCTGTAACTTGAGACTGAGGCGTCATCACATTCATACATCTCTTTGTAAAATTCCGCCCATCGCTGCAAGACGTGTGGTTCTTCCGTTAAAATTTCACCGTCCTTCGAAAGCACCACTTTCATTCTACAGGTTAGCGAGCAACCTCGAGAAATACTAACTTCTCGCCAGAAAAGTTTCGTATTTTCCCTGAAGTGGCTCGTTAACCTTTCATATTTTTTATTCTCTTTTTCACGCTTTATTTTTATCAGTACTTTCGTCTGGTGCTTTTGCAGCTTATACTCTTTCTTTTTTATCTCTCTCATACTTTTATCCTTACCTGGTTTTAGGCTTTGTAATCCTGCCATGCCTTCTTCTTTCTTTCTACAGCATCTTGCACTTTATCATCCCACCAATCGTAACGCTTTTTGCTAAAGTTTTTTTTCCTTTACGCTGATCCACTAGGGATAAATTGATCATACTTTTCTTTTCCGTTCGCTCCCACGTAAACATATGAATTTGTTTGTGGGCAAACATCGTGCTTGCCACAAACAAATTCCAAAATAAGCCTAAGCATAATTCCAGCCTCGTTTATTTATGTCACCATACTGATCTAGCACTCCTTCGTAACCGCTTCGCGCAGTTCCGACCCATCCGTTCAAATAACATATTATTAATTTTGCATTCCCTCTAACGCTACCTACAATGTCCTACAATACTCGAGGAGTTTTGGGAGAGTGTCAGGGGACACTCTCCCAAAACTCCTCGAGTTCGCTTAATGGAGCTGAGGATACTGGCGCACATGCCAGTAACAAGAATGCTCTTGTTATCCCCAGCTTGAAGCGAACCCAAAGCAGTCTCGAGTTGTTCACCTTCGGGTTGATTCGGTATTCAACCGCTGCACTAACAAATCGAGAGGACAGTAACACACCTACACCTTGAAATCCCCGCTCGCCCTCTGGTGGGGTCAATGTGGTAGTAATACAATTCTTATTAATATGAGACACACTGCTGATGTGACAGCGCTCGTAGTGGACTATAAAAGTAAAAATAAACTAAAATCATAACGACGCAGGGGCCTTGAACTATAAAATTTCAATGAATGCATCCGGTGCTTAAACCGTAGTAGCTGTTTTATTCATATAAAACTGAACATAAAAATATATTTACGAAATATTTTTAATTTAATAGGAAAGGTCAAGGTCAATAAAATTGATAAACGATAAACTCTTACTGAGTAACGTGAAAAAAGAACGATACTTAATAATGTAACTGTAATTAAAATGTATTTTAAACTAAATCCGAGGCCGGTCGTGGCGCAGCGGCACGAGGTGTGACTGTAAAACCGACTGGTTGTGGGTTCGATCCCCACTCGAGGAGATGAAATATTTACTTAAATTTATATTTCCATTTCTTCGCTCTGGTGTCGAGGTTAAGCGCGGCGTTGAGTTCTGCCACTCAACACGCAATGCCTCCAGAAATCGGCAGAAAGTGGGGAACGGGAGTGTCTTAACACTGGGTTCCCTCTGCCTACCCTGCTGTGTGCGGGATACAGCGTGAAGCTGATTTTTTTATTTTTTTTTAAACTAAATATTTTCCTTAACTGTTTGCTATAAATTGTGACCTCCAGAATGTTAGACATTTAACTCGTGATAAAAACGTGGCTGGCCGCATTGGTGATGTGAAGTGGTGAAGCGTGTTAAAATAGTTGATGTTAAAATAGCTAAAATGAACTTCCTGTAAACAAACAACATAAATACAACGCGACGTGCGCGCGTCAGGCGCAAGCGCAGAGATCGACAGATAGTGCCGCTCTGATTGGAGAGGTGGAGGATGTGTGTGTATACGATTTGTACTATTTATACTGAATTTAAATATTATAATTTTTGTTGCTCAAGCTTTCGTATGTAATAAAAATGTAATTACTAAGCCCACAAGTGTAATCGAATACCTTAGTAACATCCAGTCGACCGCAAACTCGTGGAGCTTACGTAGTCACAGTGAGTTGGTCAATACGCGCTATATGCGGTACATTCACTTGCCTAATAGAAATATCTGTTTTCGTATTGGGATGTTTTTAGACAAGGACATATAAAAGTTATCTACGTGATGGACGCGCAATGTGTGCGTCGGGGCGCCGGCCTACATGAACTTTTGCCGGCATTGCACGTGAAACACCGAAATATATCTGACGTACAAATACACCGCTACACCGAACGACGCGTTTCCATTTCTTAAAAATAATATTTTCCATTCATTCTCACGGGGCCGTTCTATTTGCGGAGTGTTTGCAAATCGCAGGGAATACAATCTTGGGTGTTGGTTGTGTTAACTAAACATACGGTCGTCAGTTCGTTGTATATACACCTTCCGTGAAGTGCGCGTGCACGTGTGGGCTGCAACCCACACCATCGCTGACAATCAATAATAATTTTTTTAACAAAAAAAACCGACTTTCCCCGGATCCCATAATCAGAACCTAACCAAACTCTCATTAAACTATCTTTGAAGTGTATTCTTTCTAATAAAAAGAATCATCGAAATCGGTTGGCGTAATTTTGAGTTATTCACCCTGTCTGTCGCAAACATACATAATGCAAATTTAAGACTTATGTGATTTTGTCATCGATAACATTGTCAGAAATGGATCAAATTAAAAAAAGAATAATCAAAATCAGTTCTCCCAGTCAAAAATACTGAGGTAACAAACATAAAAAAAATACAGTCGAATTGATCCTCTTCTCAGTGGAAGTCGGTTAAAAATAACCTTGTTCGTTTACTTACTACCAACATGACAAAAGTAATTTTGTAACACAATTAAATGTAGATATTGATCTTTTAATTTTAAATCATTACTTATATATTTAAAAGTTTATTTCGTAACAAATGTCGTGGGTGACCTTTAGTATATAATATTTAAGCAAAAGATGCAGTAAAGTTTCGAGTGAGGCTGAGAGTGGGCGACCTTGGCCTGCGTCGACTCGTTTAAGGAAAATATTATGTCACTACAGGTAAAAAGATAAGTGCTCCGCCAATACTACGCGATCGCAACCTGTTTCGAATAAATATTACATTCGATATAAAGATTAATGCAAATGCATCTGACGATCGAAATGAAATAAAATTATAAATTTCATTTGGATCGTCAGATGCATTTGCAAAACTTTCCATTTTACGTAACAAGTTATTTCAGATTGAAAAATTGAATTATTATTATCATTTGCTCCGACACTCGACACTCGACGGCAGTTACAGTTCGCGTAGGTTAGTTGTTAGAAGAAAGTGCTAGCAGGCTTCGTCCGAGGATCTTTTGTGAACCTACCTGTATAAAATGAAATATGTAAAAATATCTGTCAATTTCTACTTTTATTAAATCTTATAAGATTTTTCTCAAGAATATCTTACGCGTAATTATATCGACGGCAACAAATATGTAAGTTATATAAATATGTAAGTTACAAATATATTAGTATTTGTTACCGTCGTACAATTTAAGTCAAGTAAATTAGGTAATTATACAGAGTGGAAGCGTCTGCGCTACTTTTACGGGAGCAGCATGCAGCGTAAAATATTTCAAACCCATACCTAAAGAAATTAATCAAGATTCCTCAACAGTTTAAACATAGGATTTTTTTTCATTTCACGATGTTTATCCATACTGTATTTCGTGCGACGCAGTTACGCATAGATACCAATAACGTAAACACATACTACTACAAAAATACTACTATACTATAGCGTTGTCGACCTGCCGCTTTTCATTCTCAAAAAACATACTATAACGAGAAAGAGATATTTCTCGTTCTGTCATAACTTACGACTCGATTTCGTGAATGAGGCGTGTGCGTCGTTACTTTTCGCTTTGGTAGGTGTGCGTCATTCTTGACAAATGGACTTTTATTTTACAAGGATCATTTTATTAATTATTTAGTTTGATGAAATATTTTTTCATTTTTGTAAAAAACTTTTTTGTTTTAATTGTTACGTATTTCATTTAAAGTGGTGATGATAAAAACACTCTGTATAAGGGAGAGAACCCAGCGCTGGCGAAATTAATATATGTAGGGGAGAGGGGGGTAGCTTAGAACAGGGGCACCTTTGAAAATATGTGTTAACAGAGCTATTTTAAAAAGAAATTTTGGTAGATTTTTTTTGAGTAGTGGCAGCACTAATCTGCACACGTGTCACTTGTCACCACTGATATATGAGAACCAGTTGTTGAGTTACGATGAGTGCTTGATTTTGAGTAAAATTTTATGCATTTTTAAATAAACGCGTAAGGATCGGAGGGATCCAATTCAAGGTATATGGTTTT